>JAGFNQ010000075.1:216194-405271 GCA_024364735.1 Boesenbergia rotunda | reverse complement strand
TTTCCATTTTGGCTTTTTCCTTTTTCTTTTTCTTTTCCAAAAATACCAAACGGACTCGGAAAATTCCATAAAAATACTCTAAAAATTCCTAAAAATACCTAGAATATTTCTAAACCATTTCTAAATAATTCTAAGGACTTTAAGAACTAAAAATGGAAATTTTGGGGCGTTACAATCCCCATACCTTATAAAAAGTTCGTCCTCGAACTTAGAATAATTCTGGATATCTCTCTCTCATGCTGTCCTCACGTTCCCAAGTAGCCTCTTCATGCTTTTGATTCTGCCAAATGACCTTCACTAGTGGCACTTCTTTGTTTCTTAATCTTTTAACTGCTTTGTCCACTATCTGTGTCGGTCTGCTCTCATAACTAAGATCTTCTTGGATCTGTACTGACTGAGGCTGAATCACTTGGCTAGGGTCGTGAATACACTTCTTTAGCATAGAGACATGAAATGTACTGTGGATAGCTGACATATCCTCTGGTAGGTCCAGCTCATATGCTACCTTACCAACCCTCTTTATAATCTTGTAGGGTCCTATGTAGCGAGGACTTAGCTTGCCCTTCTAGCCAAATCTCACCACTCCCTTCATGGAGCGACCTTGAGAAATACTGAATCTCCAACTTGGAATTCAAGTGGCCTACGGCGTGTGTCAGCATAACTTCTCTGTCTACTCTGGGCAGTCTCAATCCTCTGGCGGATTGTCTGGATAGCCTGAGCGGTCTCATCTATAAGCTCAGTCTGGCTGCCTAATCCTGACTCCATCTCTTTCTTCTCACCAGCTTCTTGCCAACATATGGGTGATCTGCATTTCCTGCCATACAATGCCTCATAAGGCGCCATCCTGATGGTGGCCTGATAGCTATTGTTGTAGGCAAACTCAGCTAAGCACAGAAATTTGCACCAACTACCTTTAAAGTCCAATGCACAAGCCCTGAGCATGTCTTCTAAAATCTGATTTACTCTCTCTGTTTGTCCATCTGTCTGGGGATGGAAAGCTGTGCTGAACTGAAGTCTGGTGCCTAGGGCGTCCTGAACACACTTCCAAAAATGGGAGGTGAATCGCCCATCTCTGTCAGACACGATCGACTTCGGAACTCCGTGAAGCCTGATTATCACGTACAGCTGTGCTAACTGCTCTACCGAATGCGATAACTTGATGGCTAGGAAGTGGGCAGACTTGGTCAACCTGTCCACTATCACCCAAATTGCATCATGTCCATGGGTGGTTCTTGGAAGACCTGTGATAAAGTCCATGGATATTTCTTCCCACTTCCACTCTGGAATGGGAAGAGGCTGCAGAACTCCTCCTGGTCTCTGGTGTTCTGCTTTGACTCTCTGGCAGGTCAAGCAGGTACTGATATATCTGGCCACGTCTCGCTTGAGTCCAGACCACCAGAACCTTTGTCTTAAATCTTGGTACATCTTGGTAGAACCAGGATGCATAGAGTACGGGGTACTGTGGGCTTCTTCTAAAATATTCCTTCTTAGTTCCTCATCATTGGGGACGCAAAGGCGGTCTCCAAAATAGAGGATGCCACTATCTGATACTCGAAACTCTGAATTTTCTGCCTCTTGGATCCCCTGCTTGATCTTCTGGATCTCTGGGTCTTGACTTTGCTTTCTTTGCATATCCACAAGCAGGGTTGACTCTAGAGTCAATGCAGAAAGTTGCCCAATTATTACCTCGACTCCAAAATCCTTTATTTCTTTCTGAAGTGGTAGAGACAGTGATGATAAGGACATCAGTGCTGCACAGGATTTCCTGCTCAGTGCATCTGCCACTTTATTAGCTTTACCTGGGTGGTAGAGGATTTCACAGTCATAATCTTTGACCAACTCTAGCCACCTGCGCTGCCTCATATTCAGATCCTTCTGAGTGAAGAAGTACTTCAAACTCTGATGGTCTGTGAAGATCCTGCACTGCACTCCATACAGGTAGTGTCTCCAAAGCTTCAGTGCAAAAACCACAGCTGCTAGCTCAAGGTCGTGGGTAGGGTAATTCTTCTCATAGTCCTTGAGCTGTTTGGAGGCATATGCTATTACTTTACCATCTTGCATGAGGACAGCTCCAAGGCCCATCTTGGATGCATCACTGTAGATGTCAAAGGCCTTGTCACTCTCTGGAACAGTCAGGATGGGAGCACTGGTCAGTCTCTTCTTCAGCTCTAGAAAACTGTGCTCGCATTTATCTGACCATTCAAACTTCTTGTTCTTTCTGGTCAAGGCTGTGAGTGGAGAGGCTATCCTGGAAAAGTCCTCCACAAATTTTCTGTAATATCCTGCCAGGCCTAAGAAGCTTCTGATCTCACTGGCATTCTTGGGTCTACACCAGTTGCTGACTGCTTCTATCTTGGCTGGATCAACTTGAATGCCTTCTTTGGATACAATGTGACCTAGGAAGGTCACCTGATCTAGCCAAAACTCACACTTTGAGAATTTTGCATAGAGCTTCTCCTGCTGAAGGATCTGCAGCACTATCCTCAAGTGTGTAGCATGGTCCTCTGGAGTCTGTGAGTATATGAGAATATCATCAATAAATACAATGACGAATTTATCGAGATACTCCCTGAAGATGTGGTTCATCAGCTCCATGAAGACTGCTGGAGCATTGGTTACTCCAAAAGGCATTACTACAAATTCGTAGTGGCCGTATCTTGTCCTGAAGGCCGTCCTGGGGATGTCACTTTCTTTAACCTTTAGCTGATGATACCCAGAACGCAGTCTATCTTCGAGAACACTGTAGCCCCTTTGAGTTGATCAAATAAATCATCTATTCTAGGAAGGGGGTACTTGTTCTTGATGGTCACCTTGTTCAGAGCTCTGTAGTCTATGCACAGACGCATAGACCCATCCTTCTTCTTGACGAAAAGTACAGGAGCTCCCCAGGGTGAATGACTCGGGCGAATGAAGCCCTTGTCTAGTAGCTCCTGGAGTTGCTCTTGTAATTCCTTCAACTCTGCTGGAGACATACGATATGGGGCCTTCGAGACCGGACCGGTACCGGGCACTAGCTCGATCTCGAATTCCACTTCTCGGTTGGGAGGTAGTCCAGGTAATTCTTCTGGGAACACTTCTGGATATTCGCAGACTACCCGTACATCCTCCTGCTTGAGTTCTTCCTTTGCTTCTGATTCCACTATGTGTGCAAGAAAACCAGCACACCCTTGCTCTAGCATCTGGTGGGCTGCCAAGGCTGAGAGAAATTTCTGAGTCTTCCTCCTTGGGGCTCCTTGAAACTCGAATGGTGGTTCTCCTTCTGGGCTGAAAACCACCTTCCTTCTACGGCAGTCCACTGAAGCGCTGTACTTACTGAGGAAATCCATGCCCAGTATGATGTCGAAGTCCTGCATCGCAAGGACTATCAGATCGACATATAGCTCTCGGTCTGAAATCTTGATTGGCACAGCCCGGAGCCTCTGGGTGGACTCCATGATTTCCCCTGAAGGGAGAGTTGTCAGGAATCTGGACTCCCAACTCTCTGTAGGCACCTGTAACTTACTAGCAAAAGGTACTGATACGAAAGAATGGGTCGCCCCAGTGTCAAACAGTGTAGTAGCTAAATGCTGAAAATAACTATTTGACCTGTTACGACCGTGGAGGCGCTGGCAGCTTCTTCCTTCGTGAGGGAAAAGACTCTGGCATTGGTTGGAACTGGTGCTGCTTCCAACCCTCCTGACTGATCTGAGGTCCCTCCAGTATAGTAGGCATGTAATGTAACTGAGGCTGGCCTCCATACTGTACGGACTGCTGAGGAAGTACCTTGAACTTGTTTGGGCAGTCTTTGGATCTGTGTCCCTCTTGTCCACATGAATAGCATCCAGTTACACCCAAAAGGCATGTTCCTGGATGGTTCCTCCCACACTTAGGACAAGGTGGATACCTAGCTTGCTTATTCTCTGGTTTTCCTTTCTGGCTGCCAGGCCACTGCTTCCTTTTGTGGTTCTTGTTCTTCCAGTTCTGGCTATTTGGCTGAGGCTTCTGGCCTCCTATTGTCTTGTTCTCAATCAGGACTGGCTTCTGCTGTGCTTGCTGTGCCTTGATGCTATTCAGGTAGTGCTCTGAGATTAGAGCACTACTGACCAACTCCTCGCTGGTCTGGGGTCGGTGCATCCCGCTGTTCACGTTGAGTGCTATCTCCGGGTTCAGCATGCGAAGCATCAGTCTGACTCGCTCCTTCTCTGTGCTGACTAGCTCTGGGCAGAGGCGAGCTAGTCTGTTGAACTTTGCAACTGCTTCTCCCACTGGTAGGCTACCCTGTCTGAACTCCATGAAGTCCTCGAAGTGCTTGTTGGTAACCTTCATGTGGAAGAATTCCTCATAGAACTCGTGCTCAAAATCTGCCCAGCTCATCTGGTTGACTATCTTCTTACTCTTGACTCGCTCCCACCACATACGAGCATCTCCAGTTAGGCAGAAGGAGGCACATTTGACCTTCTCGACCTCTGGCCAGTCAAGAAGCTCCATCGTGCTCTCTAAAGTCTTGAACCAAGCCTGGGCATCCCAGGGCTCAGTCGTGCCTGAGAAGTTTTCTGGTTTCAGCCTCTGCCACTGGACGAGGTATGCTTCTTGTCTTCGGTTCACAGCAGGGGTCTCCTGTGGGACTGGTGGAACTTCAGCCACTACTGGGGTTCCCACTCCTGCTGTGGGTGGTGTAGGGGGCACTGGGTGCTGATTCGCCATCAGTGTGGCGATGGTCTTCTGTTGTTCTGTAATCTGGGCTTGCATTTGAGCAATGACTGCCATCAGGTTTGGCTGTTCTGTGCCAGGCTCACTGTTATCTTGAACTGGAGTTCTGTTATTAGCATTAGGAGCTCGGCCTCTTCTTGCCATCTAATAATGCATAAAGGAACAAGAAATCACTACTACATCTCTAGGTATAAACTTGTCTTCTTACTTAGAAATCTAATATCCATTCTAGGGATTAAACATGATTCCGTGATACTAAGGGATTAAACATGCTTCCTTGTTCTATGCACATGTGAGTAAGTACTTAAGCATTTCTCTATACTGCAATTAAATAAAGGAGCAATAGAAAAAAACTGAAACTTAAAGCTTTCTTACTTGAAGACGGCAAGGTTGATGCTGATGTGTGTGTGATGCTGGAGAATGGGAACTGCTCTGATACCAACTGTAGCGACCCGCCTTCTTACTGTCTTTAGACGGATCGTTACTTTTCTCTACTTCTCAACTTTTATACATGACTAAAGAAAATTGCGGAAATCTTGTTTTTTTTTCTTTTAAATTCTGCTAACAATTATATTCTAACTTAAGCAATCATGTATAATAATACCATGCCATACTTTCTTCTCAAATCCCATAGCTAATACCTGTTGAAAACAGCCTTACCCTTCTTAAACTGCCTGTACCAGTCGACTGGTGACGTGGCAGTCGACTGGTACGCCTGTAATCAGTTTTACAGGTTTCGGCCCTTGCTTTCCAAGTCCACCATTCCTTCAATTTCGAGCCATATCAAACTACGACATCATTTCTATACTCTATATCAGTTTCCTAAACAATTTAGCCAATCAAACGAATCCATAAACTTGAATTTAGGACTTTTATGGAAGAAAATAAACTAAACAAGTTTATATAAACTTTAACAATAGAGTTTGTACCAATCTTGACTTCTATGAATTTATAACACCAAATACATGTTCTACGACCTTGCTAAAGCATTATGAAATGTGATTGCAACTTTTCTAAACATTTTTAAGCAATAAAACTCGATTCAAAAGGAAAATTGATACTATCTTGGCACAAACACCTTTTTCTCTAACAAAGTATCAATATTTCTAACTACTCACACTTTTACTCATCCAATGCAATCATGGGGATATATATGCTAAAGGAAATGACATGGAATCTTTACTCTAAGAAATTTAGCATATAAAACTATCCAAAACTCAAATACTCCATAATCTCCATAAAGCAAGAACTTGAAATTTGAATAAACTTAAACATTGCAATTCAAATAACTAAAATGTCTCGTCTCAAGGATCTCTCCATAATCAGCCACCACACACACTCTACTCAGCACCGCCTCGTCGTCTTCCTTCAGAATTGCTTGCCTTTACCTTTATCTGCAATAAGAGGAAATGCATCTATAAGCAAAAGCTTAGTAAGTACTATCTAGCTCACAAAATCTCGAATGTGCAAACATGCTTCTAGAACAATATGAAAATCATATGAGATACTAATATGCTTGAAAGGAAACTAAGAACATGTATAGCTCAAAACATGCATACTCAAGCAATAATAAATCTCAATTTACTTTTCTTGGCTCAACTTGAAACTTTAGCTATTCTTTAACTTTTTGAAAACTTTCTTAAACTTTCGAAAACTTTGCTAAAGCATATACTTGAAAATACTAATCACTTGGATCCACTGAAGACGTAAGTACCATCTCATGCGCGTTCCCTAAAAGGTTGGGGTAGCGAGCCACCAATCCTAATAGAGCAGACCTTGGTCTACCAGGGCCAAGACCTTGGAATTGGACACCTGGATTTCTTTAACGACGCCCTTGGACGCCGGGTACTGGCCTTAGAAAATAAAATAGCTTTTCTTTCTTTTCTTTCTTATCTGTAAATGCCTTGGCATTTTCTGGAGCACCTTGCGTGCTAAAATCCCTAAGTCTTGACTTTTCGGGATTTCTTAAGGCCTTGGCCTTTTCTTTTCTTATCTTTATCTTCTCTTTTCTTTTCTCATAGCTTTTCTTGGTCCCTAATCTCATATAGGGTGCTTATCAAACATATACAAGCATATAAGGAACTAAGATTACATGCAAAAACTGAAACAAAAGGAAATATCACTTTTAAAAACTTTTAAAGGAAATTCTTGCGGAAAAACCGCCTCTTACTGCAGGTGAGCAGTACTTACATTGATATCTTGGACTTACAACCAAGATTGACGTCTAGGACTCGGAAGAAACTTGAGATCTCGGAGAATTCTTCGCACCTACGCGTTCCTCTCGTCGCGGGGATCCCGAATATAGGATTATCTCTCGGAGAAAAGCTTTGGCCAGCCCTCTAGGGCTTGATGTGGTGTGCGCACAAGAGAGGAGAGGGAGAGGGGTCGGCGCAACCTTGGGAGAGGGAGAGGGTTTGAGAGAAAATAAAACTTCTCTCTTTAATTATCTATTTATACTTAAGGGTCGGATCAACCTAACTATACCGTAAATACCCTTCTCTCCGTCCCTTGTTGTGCTTGATACCCCTAGCCTGGCTGGCCGCGCGCTCCCTTGGTCTCGTGGTGGTCGCGGGTTCGAGCCACCCGCTGCACTTAATTGGTTTTTCCATTTTTGGCTTTTTCCTTTTTCTTTTTCTTTTTCCAAAAATACCAAACGGACTCGGAAAATTCGATAAAAATACTCTAAAAATTCCTAAAAATACCTAGAATATTTCTAAACCATTTCTAAATAATTCTAAGGACTTTAAGAACTAAAAATAGAAATTTTGGGGCGTTACACCACTGGCCAGGGATGGGAAGTACTTGTGAGTAACAACCGCCCAAGAGGTCGCCAAAGGGGCCGCCAAATGTGATTTGGCCGCCCAAGGGACCGAGGGCCGCTAAGTGGGCCGCCAGTTGGGCCGCCCAAGGGGCCAAGGGGTCGGGTCGTTACAATAAAAAGGCGCCTTTTTCTTGTAACGACACGGTCCCTCAACCCATTGGCGGGCAAATCAACATTTGGCGGCCCAACAACTTGGCCTCTCGGGCCCAACAACCTGGCCCCTCGGGCCCAACAACCTGGCGGCCAAATCAACATTTGGCGGCCCAACTATGTCGTCGACCAACAACCGATATCGACGACTAACAACCGTGTCGTTACTCACTTGGACTTTCCACCCCTGGCCAGTGGATTTTTGCCTTTCTCAGGATTCGAACTCTAGACCTCCAGGATAAGTACTAGAGTTTATGAATCCTGATACCAATTGAGCTGTAGCTCAATTGGTATCAGGATTCATAAACTCTAGTATTTATCCTGGAGGTCTAGAGTTCGAATCCTGATAAAGGCAAAAATCCACTGGCCAGGGGTGGAAAGTCCAAGTGAGTAACGACACGGTTGTTAGTCGTCGATATCGGTTGTTGGTCGACGACATAGTTGGGCCGCCAAATGTTGATTTGGCCGCCAGGTTGTTGGGCCCGAGGGGCCAGGTTGTTGGGCCCGAGAGGCCAAGTTGTTGGGCTGCCAAATGTTGATTTGGCCGCCAATGGGTTGAGGGACCGTGTCGTTACAATAAAAATCCTGATACCAATTCAGACTGATGGCGTATCAGTCGACTGCCCCATGGGCAGTCGACTGGCACGACCAGTTTTAGCTTCTGTGAGAAATTTCAGAAATCCAACTTTCTCTCATTTGGTGCCATAGGGTTGGGGTGCTTGAGGCAATCCTTTTAATGGTGTCAAAGGGGGAGAATGAGTGGTTTAAGTTAGAATTTTAACTTGGAATGGATGGTTTAAAGTTTTTCTTTCTCACTTAGACCTTGAATGATTAAAAATGGGGAGAAGACATGGATTAAGGGGGAGGTTACCTCTTAGGTTCTGATATGTCTTACATTTTTAAGATTGTTGAGTGTTAAGTGGAAACTAAACTTGGATTAGGATTAAAATTGAAAATGGAAAGAAGACATAGGTTAAGGGGGAGGTTACCTCTTAGGGTTACTATGTCTCATGCTTTTTCAATTGTTATCTTTTGCTATTGTTATTGTAGCTGTTATTTATCTCTAACGTAAACATATTGCCACACATCAAAAGGGGGAGATTGTTGAGGTAATCGACCCTTAAATGATTGGAAGATCATGGTTTTGATGTGTATGGTTGAATATGTTTAAGGTTAGAGTGTTATGTTATATTTGATGTGTGTGATTGAGTTTGCAGGACTTGAAGAATCACACATGTTGGACATATATGAGGGACGAGAGCCGAGGGATGAGAGCTCCAAGGGCAAGTCGGGAAGTGGACTTCAAGGGCACACGTGAAGGGTGGCATGGAGGCAAGCCAAGGGAAGGCTTGCGTGCGCATCCGAGGGACGATAGCCAGAGGAAGAGGACTTCAAGAGGCAAGCCAAGGGAGCAGACTGAAGGCATACGTGAAGGAGAAGGTCCAGAGTGGCTGGAGCTGAGCTGAGAGGCAGGGCAGGGCAGTCGACTGCCAAAACTCACAGAGAGTTTTCGGTCTCGGACCAGTCGACTGCCCTTGGGGCAGTCGACTGGTATACCCCGAAAACTAGCCGTTGGCTAGCAATTAATGCTAGACCAGTCGACTGCCCTTAGGGCAATCGACTGGTGCGGGGCTGGACAGACTGCGAGTTTGTCTTGTTCACCTATAAAAGGAGCACCTTTTTGCACGAGCACGGTACGGTTCCGTACAGTGTCAAAGTGCTGCTCATCTGATGAGTGTTTTCCACTTCCTCTCTTGTATTCTACTGTATTCTGAAAAGAGGAAGATCGACTGTAAAGGTTTCTCCACCTCAAGGAGAGTTTTCGATAGTGAAAAGTGGTGCTCGTGGCGTGGATCCTTGGACTAGTCACCCATCTAGGTGGATACCAAGTAAACGATAAGTGTTAGCATTGTAATTGTTTTCATTTACATATTATTTCCGCTGCGCTAACAAATTTGTAGAGATCCAATCCGAAAAAGTGCTATTCACCCCTCCCCCCTCTAGCACGCCTAGACGATCCTTCAGTTTATACCATTAATTTACCTTTAGTACCAAAATACTTCTTGACTCAATTAGAAGAATCCAACCTCTGGCATAGGAGATTAGGTCACGCTCATGTTAAACTAATTTCTAAAATTACCCAACTTGGTTTAATTAATGGTGTACCAAGAATTAAGAACTTTGAAAACACAATCTGTAACTCATGTAACCAAGGAAAACAAACTAAGTCTGCTCACAAATCAATTCAATCAGACTTAACTCAAACCACACTTGAGCTCCTGCACCTTGACCTATTTGACTCACATGGAGCCAAGTCACTAAGCGGGAATCGGTACTGCTTAGTAATTATCGATGTTTACTCAAGGTTTACCTGGATTAGGTTCCTAAAAACCAAAGATGAAACTTTGAACATATTTATTGACTTATGTAAAATGATAGAAAACCAAAATGATACTAAAATCAAAAGACTTAGAAGTGATCACGGGGGAGAAATTGAAAATCAAAGGTTTGAAGAATTTTGCAAAATAAATGGGTTCATACATGAATTTTCCTGTCCTAGAACCCCCCAACAAAATGGGATAGTGGAGAGAAAGAATAGAACCCTTCAGGAAGCCGCTAGAACTATGTTAAATGAATTCAACTTAGCTAATCAATTTTGGGCAGAAGTGGTAAGCACAGCTACATCCAAAACAGGGTTCTAATTAACAAAAGACATAATAAAACACATTATGAATTATATTATCATAGACTACCTAACCTACACTACCTAAGAGTCTTTGGGTGCAAAATCCATATCTTGAACACTAAGAACTACCTAGGTAAGTTTCAATCTAAGTCAACCCTAGGGATCTTCTTAGGATATTCAACAACTAGTAGGGCATATAGGGTCTACAATAAACAAACTCACAAAATTGAAGAAACAACTAACTTAATTTTTGATGAGGAAATTAAACTAAAAACCAATAATAAAAAATTAAACCAATTAAATATTGATCAGGAAGACAGTGAACCAACAACTGAACCATCAACTGAACCATTGATTGAATCACTAAATGAACTAACTCTTGAACCAACTACTGAGGTCTCAACTGAACTATTAACTGAACCGAACCGTCCAGCCGGACCTGAGGCTGAACCTAGTACTAGAAGAACCAAGAAACCCAGACTCAGTGACCCTTCTGATCAAATTATGGGTGATCCAACCTTAGGAGTCAGAACTAGGTCTTCCTATAGAAATCTTAGTCAGATCGCATTAATTTCAAAAATTGAACCTAAGACTATAGAGGAAGCCCTACCTGACCCTGATTGGATTATAGCTATGCAGGAGGAGTTAGCCCAATTTGAAAGAAACCAACTCTGGGAACTAGTACCTAAACCTGAGGCTAAATCTGTCATAGATACTAAGTGGGTGTTTAGGAACAAATTAAATTATCAAAGGGAAATAGTTAGAAATAAAGCCCGCCTAGTAGCTAAAGGGTTTACTCAGGTCGAAGGATTAGACTATGATAAAACCTATGCCCCAGTAGCCAGACTTGAGTCAATTAGAATGTTGTTAGCATTTGCAGCCCATAGAGGGTTTAAGCTATATCAGATGGATGTAAGTCTACCTTTTTAAATGGGTATATCAAAGAAGAAGTCTATGTGGACAACCCCCAGGATTTGAGGACCTAAAAAAACCTGAATATGTTTTTAAACTTAGAAAAGCACTTTATGGGTTGAAACAAGCCCCTAGGACATGGTATGAACGTCTATCAACTTATCTTATTTCTATGGAATTTAACCAAGGTCAGATTGACTCCACCCTTTTTGTTAAAACCATAGAAAATGATATTTTTATTGCCCAAATTTATGTTGATGATATAATTTTTGGATCCACTAACTCTAACTTTCTAAAAGAATTTGTAAAAATAATGGAAAGTGAATTCGAAATGAGCTTGGTAGGTGAGCTCAACTTCTTCTTACGGTTGCAAATTATGCAAACTAGAGATGGTAATTACTGTTGATGCAGTCTGACCTTGATTGTTATTTTGGTGTTGACAACGATTTTAGTTTAGGTTGATTATGATTATGATTAAGTCCTGATCGGGTATTAGGCACGGTGTTGAAAAGTCCTAACCTGGAGGGTTAGGTGTGAGAAAATCCTAGCTTGGAGGGCTAGGTGTGAAAAGTCCTAACCTGGAGGGTTAGGTGTGGAAAATCCTAGCTTGGAGGGCTAGGTGTGAAAAGTCCTAACCTGGAGGGTTAGGTGTGAAAAGGTCCTGGCTTGGAGGGTCAGGTCCTAGCTTGGAGGGCTAGGTTAATGAAATCCCGGCTTAGAGGGCCAGGTCCTAGCTTGGAGGGCTAGGTTGATGAAATCCTGGCTTGGAGGGCCAGGTCCTAGCTTGGAGGGCTAGGTTGATGAAATCCTGACTTGGAGGGTCAGGTCCTAGCTTGGAGGGCTAGGTTGGATGAAATCCTAGCTTGGAGGGCTAGGTTGGAGTCCCTGAATCGGTCTGGTGACCGATCAGGGAAGCTGGCACGGTGCTCCTTCGTGGATCGGTCTAGTGACCGATCCAGCAATGACTGATCATGCTGGTGACCGATCAGGGAGCACACAGTGAGGTTGGGAACCTACTGCACGGCTCCTGATCGGTCTGGTGACCGATCAGGGAGTATGCAGTTCACTCACTGCTAGGCTCCTGATCGGTCTGGTGACTGATCGGGGAGCCCACAGTGGGTTGAGTTCCCCTGCTGCTCTGGTCCTGATTGGTCCGGTGACTGATCAGGGAGCATCCAATAGGTTTTGCAAACCTTACTGATCTGCTCTTGATCGGTCTGGTGACCGATCTGGAACACTGTGCAGATCATTCTGGTGAACGATCAAGTGTTGCGAGTTCCTCACTATAAACGATCAAGACGGAGCCTGATCGGTCTAAGCATGCCCTGATCGATCTGGTGACCGATCAGGAGGGTTGGACTGCGAAGCTAAGAAATTGCCCTGCAAAGGGGTGGATCGGTCTGGTGACCGATCCACAACCTGGGATCGGACTGGTGATCGGTCCCGGAGAGTCCCAGAGAAATCGTGATTTCTGATTAAGCGTTAGGGACCGATCAGGATGGAGCCTGATCAGTCTGAACCCACCCTGATCAGTCTGGTGACCGATCAGGAGGCTCTTGGATCGGTCCGGTGACCGATCACTTTAATTCAAAATGCACTGTCAGACGCTCTGATCGCGTCCAAACACATCTGTTTTCTCTGCGCTTAATCTCTGATACTTGATTTAATGCTAATTTGCTGTGTTAATGCTCTGATTAGGTGTGCAGGTGACATGGATGGATTCAAACACTCAAGGAGAGTCAATGGAGGCCTTTCCTTGGAGTAGGTTTGTCCATTTGCCATCTCAGGTTGCAACGGACGCTGGCGCTGGCTGGAGCTGCTGACTGGGGCTAGGCTGAGGGAAGCTCAGGGAGTCCAGGAAAGCTCAGTAGTAGCTGGTGGTTGCAAGTGAGCAGCTGGAGGCTACAGTAAGATGGTGACTTGGCGATCAGTAAGCTGAGACTTAAGTGTTTTTGTGGCGAACAAGTCTAGGCAACTGAGTGATCTACACACAGAATTCTTGCCATTTGCGACAACTCTGTTCCATCTTGAGCAAGCAACCGTGATATTTGAAGCAACCATCTTTTACTGAGCACTTGGAAGAAGAAATAAGAGGCTTGGCGAGTCCATCAGCGAGAAGACACGAAGAAGGGAGTTCTTGCGTGAGATCTGCGCTGGGTGGAGCTCGGGAGAAGTTCTGCTTGTGTTCTTGTGGTTTCAAGTGCTAAGTAAGATCCTTCTTGTGTTTCCTATACTTTATCTTTGATCCATTTCGAAACGCTGTGGAGAGGTTACTCCAGCGAGAAGGAGGTTGCATTTTATCCGAATTTTCCGGGGCTTGATCTGCCGATGATCAAGGGATCGCGCACCTTAAAGGCACGCCAAGGAGTAGGGGCAAGTTATCCCCAAACCTTGTAAACCCTCTTGTTAGCGTTCTTGTGTTTGTTCTTAGCTTAGGGTTCATTTCTGCATACTCTGTTTTCCTTTAGCTTCCGCTGTGCTACTAACATTTGAGGTGCAGAAAATCGAAAGTGGTAAAGCTTAAGTGTCTGGCTACATTAACCCCCCCCCCTCTCTAGCCATCCAAGTTCCAACAAGTGGTATCAGAGCTTGGGGCTCTGTACAAGCGGATTAACAACCGAGAGTCAACTACAATGGCTTTGAGAAAAGGTTTTTCCACCACCCGACCTCACTTCTTCGATGGAGCAGATTTTCAATATTGGAGATCGAAGATGGAGTACTATCTAAAGATGGATATCAACACTTGGTTCGCTGTGAAGGAGGGTTTTATCCCTCCAAAGGATGATGAAGGCAAAGAACTAGAATCATGGCGTTGGACGGCAGAGCAAACTCGGAAGAGTGAAGCCGACGCGAAGGCGGTGGTGACCCTACAATGTGGCATGAACAAAGACTAACTCATCAAGGTTGGTCCATTTACAAGTGCAAAAGATTTGTGGAACAAGCTCATTGAACTCCATGAGGGTACCCGAGATTCAAGAATCGCCAAGAGGGATTTGTTCCTCAACCAACTCCAAAACCTCTCCATGAAGAAAAATGAATCTGTAAGTGAGCTACATGGTAAGTTCTCAACGGTCTCCATTCTATTGATGAAAAGGTCGAGAATCGCGACCTTGTGAGGTATGTGTTGAAAGCTTTTCCAAGAAATGCTTTGTGGTCATCCATGGTGGATGCCTACAAAGTTTCCAAGGACTTATCAATTGTCAAATTAGATGACTTGTTTTGTGAAATGAAATTGCATGAAATGGGTAACAAAGGCCCCAAGGAGAAGGGGATTGCCTTAGTTGCAGGAGAAAAGAAGGAGAAGGAAGACTCCTCATCCTCATCTTCATCCGAATCCAAGTCCAAATCTGAGGAGGATGGCAGCGGC
The DNA here is from genome assembly GCA_024364735.1 of Boesenbergia rotunda. NCBI lineage: Eukaryota > Viridiplantae > Streptophyta > Magnoliopsida > Zingiberales > Zingiberaceae > Boesenbergia > Boesenbergia rotunda. The sequence goes on along the minus strand of JAGFNQ010000075.1, from coordinate 390,646 downwards.
TCTTCTTCCTCCGAGATGGCCAATGTCGTTAGAAGGATGATGAGGAAGGGTCGACGCTTCAAGAGTAAAGGTAACCCTAGTGAAGTTAAGCTTGATAAATCTAACATTACTTGCTATGAGTGTAGCAAGAAAGGGCACTTCAAGAAGGGATGTCCAAAGCTCAAGAAGAAGGAGGATAGATCCAAAAAGAAGAAGAAGGCCTTGAAGGCCACTTGGGATGAATCATCCTCAAGTTCATTCGATGAAGAGAAGGAAGAGAAGAGTACACGGCATGTGGCACTCATGGCACTTGAAGGAGAAGAAAGCAGTGATGAATCCTCCAACTCCTCAAACGCGGCTTCATCATCTTCGGATGATGAAGAGGAAATCACTCCCGAACTTGAGAAATGCTATAGAGCAATTACATGCTTAACCAATATGTTGAAAAAGTTAAAAATTAAGGTTAAATCATTGCAATTAGAAGTTGAACAATTGAAATCCTCTAGGGATGAGGATGTAGACGATTTACATGTAGAGATGTTAGAGGATGAGATTAAATCTTTGAAAATTGAGGTTGAACGATTGAAATCCTCTAGGAATGAGGATGTAGATGATTTGCATGTTGAGATGCTAGAAAATGAAAATAAATCTTTGAAGAGTAAAGTTGAGAAACTTAAGAGTGCTCTTGAGAAGTTCTCAACAAGATTAAAGACCTTAGACATGACCTTGAATGCCCAAAGGGCAGTCTACAATAGGGTCGGTATTGGTTACCGACCCAAAGAACCATCATTTGTGTCCTTAATGTCTAGGACTGATGTTAGACAATCTAAGGCACCTATGGCTCAAAGGAAAGGAGTCAAGGCATGGGTGCCTAAGTCTTGCTTAGTAGGTGCTTTGGGTCCCAAGGTTTGGGTATCTAAAACTTCTATTTTTCGAATTGTGTAGGTTGTGATTGAGGGGGAGCATCTATCAACTTGGTTCGTTGATAGTGGGTGCTCCAAACACATGACCGGGGATAGATTATTATTTACCACACTTCAAAGAAAAAGTAGAGGTAATATTTCCTTTGGTAACAATGGTAGTCTTAAGGTCATAGGAATAGGAGACATTCAAATATCCGAATGTCTTAGGATTAAGAATGTCCTTCTAGTCAAGGGGATGACATTTAATCTCCTAAGTGTCAGTCAATTATGTGATGCGGGTTACACAATTGATTTTCAATCAAGTCAATGTCTAGTTAGACAACATGACAATGATGACACGGTACTAGTAGGAACAAGAGTAGATAACATTTACCAAGTTACCTTTAAAAGTGCTACTAATGCTTTTGTTAAGTGTCTCATGTCAAAAGAAGAGGAGTCCACCCTTTGGCACCGAAGGCTAGCACATGTGAACAAGAAGAATATCCGGAAATTGGCCAACAAGGGATTAGTTCGTGGCTTACCAAGCATCATGTATGAAAAGGACAAACTTTGTGATGCATGTCAAATGGGTAAGCAAACAAAATCTGCACATAAAGGTAAAAGCACTGTAAGTACTTCTACCGCATTGGATTTACTTCATATGGACTTGTTTGGTTGTAGCACTATTATATCATTGAATGGAAGTAGATATTGCTTTGTTATCATTGATGATTTTACTAGATATACATGGACTTATTTTCTAAAATATAAGGACCAAACCTTAGATGTTTTCATTTCTTTTTGTAGAAGAGTTGAAAATGAGAAATCATCAACTATTAAGACAATAAGAAGTGATCATGGAGGTGAATTTCAAAACTAACGATTTTTAGAGTTTTGTCAAGATAGAGGGTATAGACATTAGTTCTCCACTCCTAGAACACCACAATAAAATAGTGTTGTAGAGAGGAAGAACCGGGTCTTACAAGAGGCTGCGCGAAGCATGCTTAATGAGTACTCACTACCGAGCTACTTGTGGGTCGAAGCTGTAAATACAGCTTGCTACTTGCAAAACTGAGTCCTCATCCATAGGTTCTTAGGTAAGACTCCCCATGAACTTTGGTATGGAAAACCACCTATGGTTAAATATCTTAGTGTGTTTGACTGTAAGGTGTTTATCCTAAACACCAAGGACCACCTTGGAAAGTTCACGACAAAGGCTGATGAAGGGATACTGGTCGGGTACTCCCTTGTTAGTAAAGTCTACCGAGTCTACAATAAGAAGTCTAGATTGGTTGAAGAATCTTCTAATGTTGTCTTTGAAGAAATTCCAAAAGCAAATGATCAATCAGAAGATGTCGAAGGAGTTCAATTCGAACTTAGGCAACTGGGTTTGGATGAAAGTCCAAATGTTGTTAATAATGGTGATGAGTCTGATGACGGTGAGCCTAGACAACACATAGATCAGCTGGATCCTAAGGCTGAGCCGGTGTCTAGTGAAACCATTCAAGAAACACCACCAACACCAAGGATAACTAGGTTAGCCTCTAGTCATCCCCAAGACCAAATTGTTGGAGACATCCATCATGGGGTTAGGACTAGATCATTCTTTAGGAATGAGGCTAATGAAGTTGCCCTAATTTCCGAAATTGAACCTAGAAGAATTAACGAGGCATTAAATGATCCCGATTGGATCATTGCGATGCAAGATGAACTAGGTCAATTTGAAAGAAGTCAAGTTTGGGACTTAGTCCCTAGACCTAAGAAGACCACCATTATTGGAACCAAATGGGTCTTCAAAAATAAATTGAATCATAAGGGAGAAATCATAAGAAACAAGGCACGGTTAGTAGCCAAGGGCTACAGTCAAGTTGAAGGCCTTGATTATGATGAGACCTATGCTCCCGTGGCCCGATTAGAGTCCATCCGATTGATGCTTGCATTTGCAGCACATCGTGGTTTCAAACTATATCAAATGGATATCAAATCGGCCTTTCTAAATGGTTTAATAAGGGAAGAGGTCTATGTCGAACAACCTCCGGGGTTTGAGAGTACCGAATTCCCAAACCACGTATTTAAGCTCAAGAAGGCACTTTATGGCCTTAAACAAACACCCCGAGCTTGGTATAAGTGGTTGTCGACGTTCCTAATTGAAAAAGGTTTTGTTAGAGGCCAAATAGACCCTACACTGTTTCTACGTAGAGATGGTGATAATATTTTTGTAACCCAAGTATATGTCGATGACATAATTTGTGGCTCAAACAACAAGGGTTATTTAAATGAGTTTATTGGACACATGGAGAGTGAATTTGAAATGAGTCTAGTGGGAGAGTTGACTTTCTTCCTTGGACTTGAAATCAAACAAACCCGAGATGGGATCCATGTGCACCAATCAAAATATACTCAAGAGTTGCTTCGAAAATTCAACATGAGTGATTCAAAAGAGGTAACCACTCTCATGGCTATAAACATAAGATTAGACAATGATGAGAGTGGTACACTTGTTGATTTGACTCAATATCGGAGCATGATAGGTAATTTGTTATACCTCACAGCTAGTCGACCTGACATACTATTTGCTGTGGGTATGTGCGCTAGGTATCAAGTTTGTGCCAAGGAATCTCACTTAATTGTTGTTAAGAGAATTTTGAGATACCTTAAGGGCACAATCAGAGTTGGTCTATGGTACCCCCGTACCGAATCTTTTGACCTAATTGGCTACACCGATTTCGACTGTGCTGGATACAAGTTGGATCGAAAAAGCACAAGTGGGGGTTGTCAATTTTTAGGATCATCTCTAGTTAGTTGGTCCAGTCGAAAGCAACAATGTGTTACTCTCTCCACGACCGAGACAGAATATATCGCCATGGGAGAGAGTATATCGCAATTGTTGTGGATGATTTATACTCTAGAGGACTATGGATTAAGCTACAAAGGTGTGCAAGTATTGTGTGACAACATTAGCACAATTAACCTAACCAAGAATCCGGTCCATCACTCTAGAACCAAACATATTGAAGTGCGTCACCACTTCATTAGAGATCATGTTGCTAGAGGAGATGTTGTACTCTCATATGTAGAGTCCAAATCAAATCTAGTGGACATTTTCACTAAACCACTCCCCGAAAATGAGTTTAGCTTCTTAAGAAGGGAGTTGGGAATGTGTCGCGCTTCATAGACATCAAAATGCACTCAAAACCCTTTATGATCAATTCGAACTGTTGGGAAACAATTGGGTAACTTGGGGACATCTCACACAAACTATAAAGTTCAACAAAACGTTTTTGTTTGCTAGAAATGGGGTGAGATGATAGGATCAACTTAATTTCTCAAAATGTCAATGCATCCCTTGAGAAATTAGGTTGGCGAGATAAAAATCACTTCGGTGACCAAGTATGGGGAAAACCAATGCATAACATATATGTACTTGGCTCCATGATCATACTTGGACATTCCAATCAAGAAAACTTGATTGGAGACTTGAATTTGAGACAAACTTGCTCAAAATTGCTTGAATATTTGTTGATTGAGTTTGACTCCACTTGGGTGGAGCAAAGTGATTGTTAAACACATAAAGACCTTTGATCCTTCTTTAGGGATCAAGTATAGGCATGGGATCATTTCCAAGATCGATAACTTTCATCAGATCTTGTCAGAAATCATTTGGAAGTCTGAAACTGAAAGTTTCAGACCGTATCAGGAAAACTCAAGAAGCCTGATCGGTCACCGGACCGATCAGGAGTATGTCTGATCGGTCCCCGGACCGATCTGGCGCCCTCTGTGGTGATCGGTCCACAGACCGATCAGAGGAGTCACAGAACACTTCACGAAAAATTAACCAAACATCCTGTGTTGGTCTGGATCGGTTCCTAGATCGATCTGGCACCCTGTGGTGATCGGTCCACAGACCGATCAGGGGGCTCACGGAAACCCCTCCAAACCTACTGTTCGCTTCCTGATCGATCAGCCGATCGATCAGGACCGACCGATCAGGACCAGGCCAGTCCGATCAGGCCAGAGCCTGATCGGTCTGGGCACTCCCAGATCGAACGGTGATCCGTTCAATCGCATTAAATTGCGGTTGGTGGACCGATCTACCAACCGATTAATTCCTCCGAACCCCCTCATCTCCTAAGCCCTAGCGCCGAAACTCCCCGCATCTGCGTCTCCCTCTTCCTTGTGCATGAGCTCCTCCTGCGTCCTCTCCTCCTTGCGCGTGAGTTCCACTTCTCCTCCTGCGTGAGAGTTCTTCTTCTTGCTGTTGGTGTTTTCAGCAAGTTTTCCCTGCGTTGCGATACTCTGTTGCGCAAGTCTCAGCTGCGTGCTTTCTCCAACCAACTCGACATGACACCTAAGTAAGTATTGTTGTTGGTTTTCTTACAAATCAGTTCATAGATTATGTATTTGGGCTAACCATGGTCTTTCTTTTGGTGTTCTTCTGTTGTGTCGTGACTCTATGATTTTACCGTGAACTCCCTTGTCTTGATCTAATATTTTACTGATTAAATCTCATCTCATCTGATCAATTCCTTGGTTTATGACTAATTTGTTCAATGTCTTACCTTATGTTCACTGATTGGGTCATTGATTACACCTTGTTTTGTCCAATTTGATCAAACCTTAATCTTGTGATCTCTTAATTTGTGTCATGATCAAATCTATTGCCATGATCAATTCTTCAAACCTTTAGAAAATCGTCCAAGGGAAAAGAACCAGTGGAGGGCAGCTCAAAGGACAAAGGTGTTGGTGCAGGAAGCACCATATCGAACCTGGTTTTGATATTGGCAAAGGATTCAAAGTTAAGTTTATTTGTGATCTAACAATGTTACTCAAGTGTGCAGAGACAAAGTCCTAGCAAAGGAATGCTAGGCACCTGGCGAAGGACTGCCAGTATTCAAGCCCTAGCGAAGGACTGCTAGGCACCTGGCGAAGGACTGCCAGTATCCAAGCCCTAGCGAAGGACTGCTAGGCACCTGGCGAAGGACTGCCAGTATCCAATCCCTAGCGAAGGACTGTTAGGCAACTAGCGAAGGACTGCCAGTATCCAAGCCCTAGCGAAGGACTGCTAGGCAACTGGCGAAGGACTGCCAGTATCCAAGCCCTAGCGAAGGAATGCTAGGCACCGGGCGAAGGGCAGCTCGGCATCCAAGCCCTAACAAAGGACCGTCAGGCAAAAGTCCAACCAAAGGAGTAGTTGGCATCAGGTAAATTCTCCCGAGAGGAGTAGGTGAGGACGCGTTCCCCGTCGAGGGAACAGTAAGCGTCGGTTCGACCTAGGACTCCATTTTGGAGACCAAAGTCAGAACCAAGACAGCTAAGGCTGTATAAATAACTATTTTATTGTTGCATTGTGTTTTGAACTAACCCTAGATGCAGGACCGAAGGAACGTGTGTCTGCAGCTCAGAAAGCCTCAAAGGAGAGAGGCAAAGGCTGAGTAGGGCGCCCGAAGTGTCCCGGGCGCCCCCAAGGGCCATACAAAACAAGTAAAGAAAAAAGGAGTTCGAATACATGCTGGGTCGGGCGCCCCCGTGTTCCAGGGTGCCCCCGCTGCTCCCGGGCGCCCCTGTGCTGCGGGCGCCCCCATGCGCAACATCGAACCCGAACCCCTCGAAGCAAAGGAGATAGGACTTTGACCCGGTCAATGCGGGCGCCCGAGCGCTCCGGGCGCCCCGATTAAAGCGGATCCAGAGGATAGATGCTGACCGAGAGCTCTGCGGATCAGAGGCCACATGGGGGGCGCCCCCGACGTCCCGGGCGCCCCCAGGCCCTATATAAAGGGCCTTCGACCAAGGCTTCAGAACAACAGTTCTCTCAATGCCCCAAAAATCTTCTACGCTCGTGCCTTGCTCCGGAAACACTCCAACTCGAGCCGACGACGTCCCGCTGCCCCGAACGAGTCAATCCACTCCGGACGTCGGTAACGAAGATCGAATTTTTTTTTATTGTTAGTGCACTTACTTGTAATAAATTATTGTAAACTGATTTGCGCGTATATAGAATTGCCCAAAGTAAACGGTCAACGACCGTGGGCCTTGGAGTAGGAGTCGACACAGGCTCCGAACCAAGTAAATCGACTGTGTCTTTGTGCTGTGATTGTTTTTATTTTATTTCCGCTGCGTACGTGCTCTTTACGAAAATCCGAACGATTTCCGATATTCACCCCCCCTCTATCGGTTTTCTCGATCCAACAAGTGGTATCAGAGCGGGGTAGTTCAAACTTGGTGCAACCACCAGTTTGAAAGTTTTTCGGATTTACAAAATTTTTTTATTTTATTATTTTTTTTTGTTAATCAACACCACTCGATTTTTTTTCCCGTCTTTATTTTCAAATAAATAATATCTGTGGGCCTTTTTTCAATTTTGAATTCTCATTTTTTCACTATAACTCAAAATTGATAAAACGAACAATTTCTGAAAATTTGTCATAAACCTTTTTTATTATTATTTTAATATTTTTTTTCAAAATTCGTGCTATCTTAATTCTAGCAAATTTGTTTTAACATTAAAATTCTTAATTTTTCATCATTAATTAGAATTGACAAAATTAATATTTTCAAAATTTGTCATAATTTGTTATTATCATTTTACCTCGAAATACGTGCAATATTTTTGTTGGGCTATATCTTTTCTCTCCCGCACTACTAATCCAAGACCAAGTCTTGGTACAATTTTTTTGTTATTTTGTTTGTGTGCAAGATTTATATTAAATGGCCAACCAAGAGTGGAACAGTGCACGTCCACCACTATTTTCCGGCGAGAACTTCACGTTTTGGAGATATCAAATGGAGTCCCTTCTGAAGGCCCACATGGAGTTATGGTAGATCATCCAAACGGGATTCTCGTTTCCCGTAGAAGATGAGTCATCCATCGAGTGGGACAAATTGGATGAACACACCCTCAACCAAATTGAGACCGATGCAAGAGCAATTGTAATCCTGCAATGTGGCCTAACCAAGGAGCAACTCGAGCTAGTAGGTCCATGCAGATGTGCTAGAGAAATCTGGGAAAAATTGATTAATCTTCATCAAGAGATCTCAAATGAAGAAGAAGATCAGGTAAATTATCTTGCCCTTTCAGTCCAAACACAAACAGCTGAGTCAGAGTCTGAACCCGAATCCAAAATCGAACCAGAATTAGACGACGAATTGACTGAGACGGTAACCAATTTCGAACTCTTTTCAAAATTAGAATTAAACAATCAAACAGATACTATAATGGTCGAGGAAGGTGTAAATTTTATTGCAGGGAAAACTCCTAAAGAACCACCACAGAAGGAGCTTCAACCAGTACCCGAGTCCGACTCAGACACAGAATCAGAAGATGAGCCTAGATCCGAGGCCGCAAGAATCAAGGGGGAGATTCCCAACAAAGAACCAAAAGGTAAAAGTGTAAATTCAAATTTTAATCATGTAATCTGTTACACATGCAGGGAGAGAGGGCACTACCAAAATCAGTGCCCTACTCGTAAGACTCGGTCTACACCACCGGTGACAAAGGAATCAGTTCCAAAAGCATGAAAGAACAAAAGTCGCATTCAATGCTTCAAGTGCCAGGAGTTCGGGCATTACAAAAGTGAATGCACAGATAAAAGAGCTACCAAGAATGCCGAACAAACAATCAACAAAGGTAAATTTACAGTATTTGAAAATCCGTTATTTACCTTGAATAATGTGATTGATTCATGTAACTTAATTAAAACAAATTTCAGAAAATTGAAACAAGAAAATGAAACCCTAAAACATAAGGTCAATAAGTTAGAAAATTTAATTCATAATCTTGCTGATTTCGAAAATCCGGAGTATTACTCCAATTGTGACCTTACTTAGACAATTGTTTGTTTTAATTATGTGTTTTATTTTTTTTGCTTAGAATTAGGATTGGGACTAAATCAGTTAATTGAAAATTGAACAACATAGTATTGGGTGGATGTGAGATGATAGTACGTTAGGGAAGCCAATTTGGCGGAACTAGCCGAAGCTACCGATCCAAGACCCAAACTAGTTAGACCAGAAATTTTTCAAAGAATAATTTTGAAAATGAAATTTCATTAAAATGCTTTGTCAAGGAAAGGGTGGATGATCCCATAAGGCTACGGCCAAAGAAGGCCTAGTGCTTCGCCAAGACCTGGAAGCCAATTTTTGAAATTCAAATTCAAATTATTTTTTGTTAAATTCGAATCTAACACAAATTTTCAGTTAATTTTAGATTCAAATATCTCTTTTCAAAATAAATTTAAATTGTGTTTAAAAAATTAATTTAACTTTTTAAAATTATTCATGGTCTTTTCAAAATAAATCTTCTACTAAAATCTGTCTCACAAAAACCCTTAAGGTTAACATGCTTGATCATGTAAAACTGGGTGAGACATCTAGGACCTAAATGCATAACTCACTACCCTTTCAAATAAAATATACTTTCAAAAGTTATTCAAAATTGTCTCTATTTGTCAAATTAATTCAGTTTACTGTGCCTACTTTTTCGTCCCTTTATTCTTGAATTTCACGATAGACTCATTTTAAATAGACTCTAAGTTTTTTTTGTTAATCAAACATAGTCAACTGGTTAAAACTTGGGCAACACAGTCAACCTTAGTCAACATAGTCAAACCTGGTCAACACTGAAATCCCTTAAGGAATTTAGATAAAAGTTAGACTGTGTCGGATACAGGGGGAGTTTTCTTTTAATATTTTTCAAAAAAAAAATTAGATTTTTTTCAAAAAACCTTATGCTCTAAAATTTAGTAACATCTCAAAATAAGGCTTTCAAAAATTTGATTCAAAAACCTTGTATATTACTCTTTAAATTATTATCATCATGATTTTCGAAAACTGTGCTATCATTTCAAGTCGTGTTTTCAAAAATTATTTTCTTAAAAATTATCATACTTTAAAAGTTATTCTTTTGATTTTGGTAAACCCTAAAGACATAGAGGAAAGTCCACTACTTCATGATCTACAAGGACTCCAAGGAAGTGTCAAATTTAGGGGGAGTCTAAATCGAAAGAAATTAATTCTAACTATTTGTTTAAATTATTAGATAATTCTTATAATTTGAGTCAAACCTTATGACTCAGAGGAAGATCGCTTGTAGTCAACAAGCTTCCTAGGACTAGGTCAAGCTCAGGGGGAGATTAAATTAAAAGAATTATTAAACTGACAAATAATTTTTCAAATTATATGTTTTCATGCACTGCACTTTTTAAATCCTGTTGAAAACATAAATAAATATTCTTTCAAAATAAAAGTACTTATAATTTTGCTTATATTCTTTTTGCTTATATATACTATCATTTTCAAAATTTTGCTTGACTTTAGAATACTTTTGAAAATAATATTAAAACTTTTCAAAAGCACTTATATTTTTCAAAAATGCATAATATTTTTCAAAAGTGCTTATATTTTTCAAAAATGCATAATATTTTTCAAAAGTGCTTATATTTTTCAAAAATACATAATATTTTTCAAAAGTACTTATATTTTTCAAAATATGCAGAACATCTTTCAAAAGTACTACTATTTTTCAAAAGTACTATTACTTTCCAAGGTACTAATGTTTACAAAGTACGAATATTTTTTTCAATTTCAAAAGTGGAATTTAAGCTTTTTTGCTATGCTTTCAAGAATTATACTAAGTGTTTTTTTTAAAACTCATAGGCTCTGATACATAAACTTTCTCTTAAAACTTATTTTAAAATATATTTCTTTATTGATATATATATAGCCAAGGGGGAGAGCAAGAAATAGAGAAAGGAATTTTTTTCTCCTTTTCAAAAAGAAAAATTCTAAGTGTGTTAAATTTTTTAAGTACATGTTTTTCCTAAGTAAAATTTTTCTTAGTAAACAAAATTTGTCTGAGCAAAAACTTTTAAATATTGGCAAATGTTCCTAAGTAAAGTTTTTTGGTGAAAAACTTGTCTAGAAAATTCTTAAAGATTTTGTTGTTTTTACAAAGTATTTCCAAGTATATTCTTCTAAGTGTGCAAATTCTTTTAAAACAAAATTTTCCTAATTCTCAAAGTTGAAATTTTTTTTAGGGAAATTTGGATTCAAAATTTTGCCTAAGTAATTTTTTTTAAAGCTTTTCACAAAATTTAGGCTTGCTTTTACTCTTTTTTTGAAACACCTTGTCAAAAACTTATTTTTTGTAAAACTCAAACCTCCCTATTAGATACCTTGTTCACCCATGTTTATTTTTGATATATGTCAAAGGGGGAGGAAAGGTCAAAGTTAAGTATTTTATAACACAAGTACTCAGGGTTTTAGGGGGAGTATGAGAATTAAGGGTTTTTTTCAAATCTTAGTTAAGTATTTTATAACACAAGTACTCAGGGTTTTAGGAGGTTTTTTAAATCTTACCTTGTGTTAGTAAATGTTATAAAGTTTTTATTGCTATACTTCATTTTTACATTATGTTCTTAACAGTTTTCTACTTAACTTTGAATTGTGTTGCCATAATCAAAAAGGGGGAGATTGTTAGTGCAGGAAGCACCATATCGAACCTGGTTTTGATATTGGCAAAGGATTCAAAGTTAAGTTTATTTGTGATCTAACAATGTTACTCAAGTGTGCAGAGACAAAGTCCTAGCGAAGGAATGCTAGGCACCTGGCGAAGGACTGCCAGTATTCAAGCCCTAGCGAAGGACTGCTAGGCACCTGGCGAAGGACTGCCAGTATCCAAGCCCTAGCGAAGGACTGCTAGGCAACTGGCGAAGGACTACCAGTATCCAAGCCCTAGCGAAGGACTGCTAGGCAACTGGCGAAGGACTGCCAGTATCCAAGCCCTAGCGAAGGAATGCTAGGCACCGGGCGAAGGGCAGCTCGGCATCCAAGCCCTGACAAAGGACCGTCAGGCAAAAGTCCAACCAAAGGAGCAGTTGGCATCAGGTAAATTCTCCCGAGAGGAGTAGGTGAGGACGTGTTCCCCGTCGAGGGAACAGTAGGCGTCAGTTCGACCTAGGACTCCATTTTGGAGACCAAAGTCAGAACCAAGACAGTTAAGGCTGTATAAATAACTATTTTATTGTTGCATTGTGTTTTGGACTAACCCTGGATGCAGGACCGAAGGAACGTGTGTCTGCAGCTCAGAAAGCCTCAAAGGAGAGAGGCAAAGGCTGAGTAGGGCGCCCAAAGTGTCCCGGGCGCCCCCAAGGGCCATACAAAACAAGTAAAGAAAAAAGGAGTTCGAATACATGCTGGGCCGGGCGCCCCCGTGTTCCCGGGCGCCCCCGCTGCTCCCGGGCGCCCCCTGTGCTGCGGGCGCCCCCGCTGCTCCCGGGCGCCCCCTGTGCTGCGGGCGCCCCCATGCGCAACATCGAACCCGAACCCCTCGAAGCCAAGGAGATAGGACTTTGACCCGGTCAATGCGGGCGCCCCGAGCGCTCCGGGCGCCCCGGTCAAAGCGGATCCAGAGGATAGACGCTGACCGAGAGCTCTGCGGATCAGAGGCCACGTGGGGGGCGCCCCCGACGTCCCGGGCGCCCCCAGGCCCTATATAAAGGGCCTTCAACCAAGGCTTCAGAACAACAGTTCTCTCAACGCCCCAAAAATCTTCTACGCTCGTGCCTTGCTCCAGAAACACTCCAACTCGAGCCGACGACGTCCCGCTGCCCCGAACGAGTCAATCCACTCCGGACGTCGGTAACGAAGATCGAATTTTTTTTTATTGTTAGTGCACTTACTTGTAATAAATTATTGTAAACTGATTTACGCGTATATAGAATTGCCCAAAGTAAACGGTCAACGACCGTGGGCCTTGGAGTAGGAGTCGACACAGGCTCCAAACCAAGTAAATCGACTGTGTCTTTGTGCTGTGATTGTTTTTATTTTATTTCCGCTGCGTACGTGCTCTTTACGAAAATCCGAACGATTTCCGATATTCACCCCCCCCCTCTATCGGTTTTCTCGATCCAACAAAAGGCCCTTCATCATCTACACCCCCTTCAAGACCTCCACCACCTCCACATATCAGATTTCAAAATATTCACTATGCACTAGACTTTCAATGGCACACTTTCAAACTCATGCCATGTCGAACTGTGGACCAAACCTTTATTTACGAACATTGTCCGATAGTACGGCAAATCATTGAACACTATGAACTTCAATCCATTCTTTTCCTTGAGAGGCCAATCAACTTTGATTTGGTATCTGAATTTTATAATAACATGGTCAGTGGAGAGGGTTCAGGGTGGAGGACCCATGTCGCCAGTATCGACCTTACTTTTGATCTATCGGCTTTCACTTCTTTCCTTGACTGTCGCCGATCAGATAATGACTTTTCTCTCTACACCTATCTTCCAGACCCTCTACCGATTCCCTTTGATGGAGTCACCCCTGACTCTATCTATGAGTACTTTTTCGATCATCCCAGGTCGAGGGATCTCGGTGAGGTTACCAGTCACTTTCCTACATTTGCTGCTCTCCACCTTTCCCCCATAGATTATGTCTTGTTTAAGATTATCACTAACTGTCTCATCCCTACTACTACAAAGCACTTAGATGAAATTCATCCATTCCACTGCTTGATGCTCTACGGGATGCATCGACAGTTAGACTTTGACCCAGTGACTTCCATCTATTTCTCCATCATTATCCACAGTCAGATGTACGGTCAGACAGTTTACATGCTGTTTGTCCATATCATCACTGCCTGGCTGGAGTCGGTTGGTATTAACGTTTCACAGGGCAGCATTGTACCCATGGTTCGACAGGACTGTCGACTTGATCGTCGCATGTTGGCCCAGTCTGGCATTGTTGTCGGACCATAGGGGCTGAGGTGGAAGGATCGGCGACATGTGGGGGAGTTACCGAGAGCAGCCCCTGATCAGGAGTCGTCCGCTGTTGCTGAGGATTACGATGAGTGAGATCCTGACCTCCGCTGGCAGGTTGCGGAGCTAGAGCGGACGATGCAGCGTGAGTTACATATTTCCAAGCTCTGGCAACAGGAGGTCAGCTCAAAGTTTTGGTCCTTCGATCGCCGACTAGACGCTCTATCATCCGACGTTTCTGGGATCTGCTCACTGCAGGAGACGTGGTATGAGGAGTGGTACCGTCATACGTTTCCTGGAGCTGCGACCTCCAGCAGCACTCCACCAGGGGATGTTATATGTATTGATTCATCGGACGATGACCCCGCTAAGGGTTGATGCTATTTAACTGTTTGGATTGTATGACTCTATGGCTGTATGCCTCTGATTTATATGCTTAGTGTTAGTTTTTATGATTGTTCATATGATTGTTGTGATCATGTATGCCTTAATCTGCATTGCTATGCTTATGACTTCATATGATACATATGATTGTTTTGCCATGCCTTATTATTATCATATGTTTTCGTATGTTTTCAAAATTCAATCATGTCTATGTTGTTTTGGGATACCCCTAGGGTTGAGGGGGAATATGTTTAAACTTAACAACCCGTCTACACCCTTTTTCAGTGTTTGACAAAGGGGGAGAGTGTGGTTGGTTAAGTTTAGGATGATCATGTTGTAGGGGGAAGATCCTGATTCCCCTATGATTCTGAAATTTGAGAAAATTGACTTCGAATCCCTAAACTTAAAATCGGGTTGTCAAACAACAAAAAGGGGGAGATTGTTGATGCAGTCTGACCTTGATTGTTGTTTTGGTGTTGACACCGATTTTAGTTTAGGTTGATTATGATTATGATTAAGTCCTGATCGGGTATTAGGCACGGTGTTGAAAAGTCCAACCTGGAGAGTTAGGTGTGAGAAAATCCTAGCTTGGAGGGCTAGGTGTGAAAAGGCCTAACCTGGAGGGTTAGGTGTGGAAAAATCCTAGCTTGGAGGGCTAGGTGTGAAAAGTCCTAACTTGGAGGGTTAGGTGTGGAAAATCCTAACTTGGAGGGCTAGGTGTGAAAAGTCCTAACCTGGAGGGTTAGGTGTGAAAAAGTCCTGGCTTGGAGGGTCAGGTCCTAGTTTGGAGGGCTAGGTTGATGAAATCCCGGCTTGGAGGGCCAGGTCCTAGCTTGGAGGGCTAGGCTGATGAAATCCTGACTTTGAGGGTCAGGTCCTAGCTTGGAGGGCTAGGTTGGATGAAATCCTAGCTTGGAGGGATAGGTTGGAGTCCCTGGATCAGTCTGGTGACCGATCAGGGAAGTTGGCACGGTGCTCCTTCATGGATCGGTCTGGTAACCGATCCAGCAATGACTGATCGGACTAGTGACCGATCAGGGAGCACACAGTGAGGTTGGGAACCTACTGCACGGCTCCTGATCGGTCTGGTGACCGATCAGGGAGTATGCAGTTCACTCACTTCTAGGCTCCTGATCGGTCTGGTGACTGATCAGGGAGCCCACAGTGGTTTGAGTTCCCCTGCTGCTCTGCTCCTGATCGGTCCGGTGACCTATCAGGGAGCATCCAGTAGGTTTTGGAAACCTTACTGATCTGCTCCTGATCGGTCTAGTGACCGATCTGGAACACTGTGCAGATCGTTCTGGTGAACGATCAAGTGTCGCGAGTTCCTCACTATGAACGATCAGGACGGAGCCTGATCGGTCTGAGCATGCCCTGATCGGTCTGGTAACCGATCAGGAGGGTTGGACTGCGAAGCCAAGAAATCGCCCTACAAAGGGGTGGATCGGTCTAGTGACCGATCCACAACCTAGGATCGGACTGGTGATCGGTCCCGGAGAGTCCCAGAGAAATCGCGATTTCTGATTGAGCGTTGGGGACCAATCAGGATGGAGCCTGATCTGTCTGAAGCCACCCTGATCGGTCTGGTGACCGATCAGGAGGCTCTTGGATCGGTCCGATGACCGATCACTTTAATTCAAAATGCACTGTCAGACGCTCTGATCGCGTCCGAACACATCTGTTTTCTCTGCGCTTAATCTCTGATACTTGATTTGTTACTGATTTGGTATGCTAATGCTCTGATTAAGTGTGCAAATGACAGGGATGGATTCAAACACTCAAGGAGAGTCAATGGAGGCCTTTCCTTGGAGCAGGTTTGTCCATTTGCCATCTCAGGTTGCAACGGGCGCTGGCACAGGCTGGAGCTACTGACTGGGGCTAGGTTGAGGGAAGCTCAGGGAGTTTAGGAGAGCTCAGTAGTAGCTGGTGGTTGCAAGTGAGCAGCTGGAGGCTGTAGTGAGATGGTGACTTGGCGATCAGTAAGCTGAGACTTAAGTGTTTTTGTGGCGAACAAGTCTAGGCAACTAAGCGATCTACACACAGAATTCTTGCGACAACTTGTGCTCTTGCGACAACTCTGTTCCATCTTGAGCATGCAACTGTGATATTTGAAGCAACCATCTGTTACTGAGCACTTGGAAGAAGAAACAAGAGGCTTGGCAAGTCCATCAGCGAGAAAACACGAAGAAGGGAGTTCTTGCGTGAGATCTGCACTGGGTGGAGCTCGGGAGAAGTTCTGCTTGTGTTCTTGTGGTTTCAAGTGCTAAGTAAGATCCTTCTTGTGTTTCCTATACTTTATCCTTGATCCATTTCGAAACGTTGTGGAGAGGTAACTCCACCAAGAAGGAGGTTGCATTTTATCCGGATTTTCCGGGGCTTGATCTGCCGACGATCAAGGGATCGCCCACCTTAAGGGCACGCCAAGGAGTAGGGGCAAGTTATCCCCGAACCTTGTAAACCCTCTTGTTAGCGTTCTTGTGTTTATTCATAGCTTAGGGTTCATTTCTGCATACTTTGTTTTTTTGATTTTTCAATTTAAAATAATATATTCTGGGAGTCGGCTATAAAAGCGTAAGGTAGACCTTATCACAGCACATAATTTCAGGCCCACGTTAGGCCTGAAATCAGATGATTTCATGCCCAGCGTGGGCCTAAAATCTTTTGATTTCAGACCTAACTTGACTAATTGGAACATGACTAGTACTAATTGGTATATCTCGGTTGGTAGCTAATTACTAGAAATATTAAAGTCACTAAACAAAATAAATACCCAAATTGCTCCCTGCTTTCTTTTCCGTAATATACGAATCGCGTGAACCTGCCTCTCTAGCTTTCGGATGTCTGCTCGCTACTAACACATTGAATTTAATTTTTAAATTTTTTGTAATATTCTATTAATCTCGTTTGATTATTTAGAAGAAAGTAGGGCGCAAAAGTAGGGCCTAAAATCAAAAAAAAAAAGTAGTGTCTGAAATCAAAAATTTCAAGCCCAGCATAGGCCTGAAATAAAAAGATTTCAGGTCCAGAATGGGCCTGAAATTTTTGATTTCAGGCCCACATTAGGCCTGAAATTAGATGAATTCAGGCCTGATGTGGTCTCAAATTTTTTTTCATTTTAAAAATATTTTTTATAATATTTAATCATGATTTTTAAATTAATTATTTATAAGGTAATCTTTTATATAATTATACAAGTTATAGCAAAATCCTCTCATTTTATTGAAATATTCAAGTATGATCAAAACATGCTTACATTTGTTTAAACTTAAAATAAGAAGATTCCATCTGGGTATTACCTAAATACACAATGCATAGCAAAATTGGGTTCCTTGCATACCATCAATTAATATTTTCTGAATTTATTGCAATAGGACTTTTGTAGGTTCATCAGTGGGTTTCGGTGGAAACCCACTGATGGACCTAGGATATTTAGATTTCTCAATACTCGATATCACTAGTTAGAATTGAGCTAGGAGATGGTATTTGTGGTGTCTAAACTTAGTCATAATGAATATCAATTATGTTCTCATACTGTATTAGTTGGCACAGAACGATGCAGAATCATAACTTATTTTAGTAAATCATTCTTATCTCTTTAATTTTACTCATAAATATATTTTATTATCTATTTTAATTATTTTTATATTTATAAATTTTATTTATATTTGAATTATATTCATTTATTATATTTTTACTCTATAAATGGTATGTATTTATTAATATTATATATTTCTTTCTTTCTTTATAATTCCTTAAAAATAAAATTTATAAGGAATATCAATAGTTCTAGGAGATAATATTTATTTTATCTCCATCAGTGGGCCTGCACTAAAAATTTTTTATAATATATTTATTTTATTTTCAGTGCACACCATCAGTGGGCGTGCACTGAAATTTTTTTTATTTTAAAAATATTTTTTTTAATCATGATTTATTAAATTAAATAAAAATATTAATAGTTCTAAGAGATGATATTTTTGGTGTCCAAACTTCTAATGATTATAAATTATGTTGCAATAGGAGTTTTTTAGATTTATCAGTGGGTTTTCACCAAAACTCACTGATGGACCTAGGATATTTGGATTTCTCAAAACTCAGTATCAATAGTTAGAGTTGAGCTAGGAGATGATATTTTTGGTATCCAAACTTCTAATGATTATAAATTATGTTGCAATAGGAGTTTTTTAGATCTATCAGTGGGTTTTCACCAAAACCCACTGATGGACCTAAGATATTTGGATTTCTCAAAACTCAATATCAATAGTTAAAGTTGAGCTAGGAGATGATATTTTTGGTGTCCAAACTTCTAATGATTATAAATTATGTTGCAATAGAAGTTTTTTAGATCTATCAGTGAGTTTTCACCAAAACCCACTGATGGACCTAGGATATTTGGATTTCTCAAAACTTAGTATCAATAGTTAGAGTTGAGCTAGGAGATGATATTTTTGGTGTTCAAACTTCTAATGATTATAAATTATGTTACAATAGGAGTTTTCTAGGATTAATCAGTGGGTTTGGTGAAAACCCACTGATGGACCTAGAATACTTGAATTTCTCTATACTTGATGTCTCTATTTAGAATTTACTTAGGAGATGTTATTTCTAATGTGTAAACTTAGTACCAATAATTTTTAGTTATATCCTGTAACCGTATCAGTTGGCAAACTTAGGTAATATCCAGATGGAACCTTCTTATTTCAAGTTTAAACAAATGTAAGCATGTTTTGATCATACCTGAGTATTCCAATAAAATAAGAGGATTTTGCCATAACTTATAGAATTATATAAAAGATTACCCTATAAATAATTAATTTAAAAATCATGATTAAATATTATAAAAAATATTTTTAAAATGGAAAAAATTTGTGACCACATCGAGCCTGAAGTCATCTAATTTCAGGCCCAACGTGAGAGTCAAATGAATTGGCTGATTTTTTGCAAAATTGGCTAAGATCTCACTACAATCTTGCTCGGTTTGTCGATTCCACTCAGAAATGATTCTCAACAAATATTTTACTCTCAGTACAAGAAAATGGAAAAGAGATAAAGCCAAAAATTAGAAAGCGGAAAAGGAATAAAATATTGATCAAAGATCTGAGTAGTGGAGCAGATGATGAACAATGTAGGAGGCTAGGAGGAGTATTTACATATATGCAAGGTTAGACAGACGTTAAGGAGAAAGGCATGTGCTTGGGTTTGTTGCATGAGGCACAAGTGATGGAGGAGCAAGAAGGCAGTGGTCTTGTTATATGCTACTTAGACTCAAATACAAGTATGTGACACTGGTGAGGATCTAAGTATACAAGACTAATTTAGGACCACATCAGGCCTGAATTCATCTAAATATTATAAAAAATATTTTTAAAATGGAAAAAAATTTGAGCCCACATCAGGCCTGAATTCATCTAATTTCAGGCCCAACGTGGGCCTGAAATCAAAAATTTCAGGCCCAACGTGGGCCTGAAATCAAAAATTTCAGGCCCAACGTGGGCCTGAAATCTTTTTATTTTAGGCTCATGCTGGGCCTAAAATCATTTTATTTTAGGCCCATGCTGGGCTAGAAATTTTTGATTTCAGACCCAAGTTGGGCCAGAAATCAAAAGATTTCAGGCCCTACTTTTTTTTATTTCAGGCCCTACTTTTGCTCCCTATATTTGCTCCCTGCTTTCTTCTAAATAATCAAACGAGATTAACAGAATATTACAAAAAATTTAAAAATTAAATTCAATGTGTTAGTAGCGAGCAGACGTCCGAAAGTTAGAGAGGAAGGTTCACGCGATTCGTGTATTACGTAAAAGAAAGCAGGGAGCCTTTTTTTTAGAAGAAAATAGGGAGTAATTTGGGTATTTATTTTGTTTAGTGACTTTAATATTTCTAGTAATTAGCTACCAACCGAGACATACCAATTAGTACTAGTAAGTTCCAATTAGTCAAGTTAGGCCTGAAATCAAAAGATTTCAGGCCCAACGTGGGCCTAAAATTATGTGTTGTGATAAGGTCTACCTTATACTTTTGTAGTTGACTCCCAGAATATATTATTTTAAATTGAAAAGTAAAAAAAACAGCTGCTTCAGAGCCTCTGAATTCTAACTGAGAAAGAGATTCGGTAGTACTTGGCGGGAGGGGTATAAGAGAAAGTTCACTAAAATGTGTGCGCTCTTTGGTAAAAATGAAACCATGGTACGTCATTTAGTAAATACCAATTCTTGGGTACGCCCTTTGGTAAAAAGCTGTTTCTTTTATTCAATTTTTAGTTTCGAAAGAATGTTTGGGGTGTTATATGAGTATATGATTCATTGAATCAATATAGATACTCTTCTCAACATTTTATAATGAATATATGGATATGATAAAATAATAAATAATAGTATTAAATATATTCCAAAGTCACTCATGGAGTCTCATTATTTTTTCTTCTTTGAAAGTATTAACAATTATATATGGTTTAAAGTTTTGTCCCGTGATTGGTGAAATTTACTTTTCCCCCACTATCACTGAGTCATAGAGGTGTCATGATCCTGTATGATTACGGAGACCTGTGGAGGCCGCCTCGAACCTACAATGGCATCCGCAGGGTCATGGAGGCCCGTGTCAACTTCCACCAGTGCGTGGAGACCCACGACGACCTCCGCGGGTCGAGGGGAGCGCTCTGGTGTCTTAGTAGGATGCCTGCAGGTAGGTGTGATAATTAACTTTATGTTTTAATCTTAGATTAAAAAATTCAATTAACTTCTAGCTAAACAAACTTAATCAAAACATAATAAAACTGTCTTAATTAATTAATTATATATATATATAATTATTTTAATTTCATAAATACATAATAAAATTTATATTTATTTATATTTTTAGTTTTCAATATTTAGATTAAATTTTTTAATTTGAATTAATATATTTTATATTTAAAACTAATGAAACCATACTGATATGACATAATATAGTACCATTATAGTATCTTTCTGGTCATAAATTGAAATTATAATACTACTTAATATTGTTGGATACGATTTTGCAAAGTAAAATTTTGATGTCATCGATCATTGAAAGTCAAGTTTGACTTCAAAATCGAAATCTACGTTTCGCTTAGATAAATTTGGATTATTTATTTGCTCAAAACCGATTAAGGGTGAATGAGAAATTAATTGTTCAAGATACGCTCAAATGAATATTCAGGAAAAAGATTGGGCTTTTAGTCCCACATTGCTAACCGGCGAGAGCCAGTGTTTCCTTATATGGGTTCCTGTGCTAATGTTGTTAATACACAACCACAAGAGGTCTCTACCCTTGGGCGAGCAGGTGCTCGCACCTACGAGCCTGCCACCCGCCACTCACGCACAATGTGCGCTTTGTTGGCGCATTTTGCACTTCGCACATATGCATCGTCGCGAGGAGCTTTAATTTATGCTTCACGCGGTGATTACATGTAGTGATCAGGTGACGCCACGTGGCATGTCAGTGTGACGTGTCATGATCAGGTGGCGTCATGTGGCATGTCGGTGACAAGTCAGTGCCTATGTGGCACGTGACTGTGTAGAGAACGATGACTGGATTGGGCGAACAGATGGTGGTCGTCGGATCAAAGATTTGGACAGATCGCAAGAAGGTGCGATTTGGAGCGTCGGATCAAGATCTGGACAGATCGCAGGCAGGTGCGATTTGGAGCGTCGGATTCGAATCTGACTATGAAGTGGGAGGATGGATCTGAGGCGTCAGATTAAATGTTCTAATCAGGCGGCTGAGATCAAGATGGGATCTGAAGAGTTATAACTCCTCAGATCAAGGGACGAGATTAAAAGACCTTTAAAGGGTTATACTCTTTCGTTATGAACGGTCCAGATCTGTCCGAACCAAAGGGTGCTTACCTCTTCACTCAATATAAATAGATCCCTCCACTTGATCATTTCATTCATTTAAGCATTGCAATCTAAAAGCATTTGCACTCATCCATCTTCTGCATCGAGAGTCCAAAAAGCCTACGGAAAGGTTCGCCGGTCTCGGAATTTGAAGTGCTACTATTCCGAGACGACGTCGTTGTATCTTGGAAATGAATTGCTGCTATCCGTGAGCACCAGTAGCGGAGCAATATCATTTTATGGACATAGTGTCAAACACTAGCCTCGACGTAAACTAATCAGTTTGCTTCCTCCAAAAGTAACCTCCTGGAAGATCCGACGGTCGTAAATCGACTAAGTCAAATACCGAGGAGATACAAGTCAGGAACCAACAATCGTAAAACGATATTCGACAAACTAATATGGCCGGAATCAACGATGTACCAACCGCCGTCCCTCACGTCGATATTCGGCAAACTAATATGGCCGGAATCAACAATGTACCAACCGTCGTCCCTCATGCTGAGAAGCCGGAGAAATTCAACGGAGCTGACTTCAAAAGATGGCAGCAGAAGATGTTGTTCTACCTGACCACGCTGAACCTTGTACGGTTCCTACGTGAAGACCCGCCAGCCGCTACGAATGATAATTCCGGGAGCCAGGCTGCTCGCGATGCATGGTCACACGGAGACTTCCTGTGCCGCAATTATGTTCTTAATGCACTAGACAATGCACTATATAATGTATATTGCATGATGAAGACGTCCAAGTCACTGTGGGAATCGCTGGAGAAGAAATACAAAACTAAAAACACCGGACTGAAGAAATTCATCGTCGACCAGTTTCTGGATTTCAAAATGGTGGATTCCAAGAGCGTCACGTCTCAGGTCCAAGACATGCAACTGATAATGCATAATCTGGACGCCGAAGGAATGCCCTTAACGAGTCATTCAAAGTTGCTGCAGTAATCAAGAAACTCCCTCCATCATGGAAGGATTTCAAAAATTACCTAAAGAACAAGCAGAAGGAGATGGGACTTGAAGACCTCATCCTGCGGCTGCGAATAGAGGAGGATAATCGAAAATTATCCGACTCTAGATGAACAAAGCGGGCAGTCGACAAGATGTCCAACCTAACAGAACCGAAAGCCAAGAAGCCGAAGCAACCGAACTAGAAGGCTCAAGACAAAAGGTTCAAGGGCATGTGCTACAATTGTGAAAAGTCAGGACACATGTCCAAAGACTGCAAACGCCCGAAGAAGACAACCAAGAGCCAAAAGAATGTTGTGAACCAAGTCACAACCTCCGCTGACATAGATCTCAGTGCTCTGGATTTTACTGCGGTCGTGTTCGAAACCAACTTGGTGGACAACCCGAAGCAGTGGTGGATCGATACTGGAGCAACCCACCACATCTGTTCTGACAAGGCGATGTTCTCCAAGTACACCCCGATAAGTGGAAGAAAGCTCTATATGGGCAACTCCACGATGTCCTCAATTGTTGAACTCGAGACAGTTGTTCTAAAAATGACGTCTGGGAACGAGCTAACTCTCATTGATGTGCTCCATGTTCCTGACATCAGGAAGAACTTAGTTTCTAGATCGTCACTTGTTAAAGCCGGATTCAAACTAGTGTTCCAATACAACAACTTTGTGCTTACGAAGAACGGTGTCTTCGTAGGAAAGGGGTATTTAGAACAAAATTTGTTCAAGATGGTTGTAATGACTATACACCGTAATTTTGATGGTAATAAATTAAAAGCTTCCAGCTATGTTGTTGAGTGTTTTAATTTATAGCATGATCAGCTTGGGCATGTCAATAATAATACTCTGAAATGTCTTATCAAACTAAATTTATTACCAAACATCGATGTTGACGAAACACACAAATGCGAAGTGTGCGTGGAAGCGAAAATGACGAGACTACCTTTCATTCGGTGGAAAGGTCAACGACTCCTTTAGAATTAATACATAGTGATCTATGTGACTTGAAATTCGTGCAAACTAGAGGAGGTAAAAGGTACTTCATTACTTTTATCGATAACTGCACGAGGTTCTGTTATGTCTTTCCTTTAGAAAGTAAAGATGAAGCCCTAGAAGCTTTCAGAACCTATAAAATGGAAGTTGAAAATCAATTTGAAAAACAAATTAAAATAATTTGTAGTGATAAAGGTGGAGAATATGGTGCACCGTTTGATAAATTCTGATCAGAATATGGAATTATCCATCAAACAACGGCACCTTACTCACCTCAATCGAATGGTGTTGCCGAACGTAAAAATCGGACACTAAAAGAAATGATGAATGTCTTGTTGATAAATTCAGGCTTACCCCATAACTTGTGGGGGGAAGCCATATTATCAGCAAACCACATTCTCATCAAAATCCCTCACAAGAAAAATGATAAAACACCATATGAACTATGGAAAGGTCGTGAGTCATCGTACAAATACTTGAAAGTGTAGGGGTGCTTAGCAAAGGTCAAAGCACCTAAGCCAAAGCAAGTTAAGATCGGACCTAAAACGTTCGATTCAATATTTGTCAGATATGCCCAAAACAGTAGTGCATATCGCTTCATAGTTCATAAGTCAGACATTCCTAATATTCATGTAGGTACAACCATAGAATCTCAGAATGCAATATTTTTTGAAGACGTGTTCCCAAATAAGAAGGAAAACGTTCAAAATAATGACAACGGAAGTTCTAACAAAGATAATATTCCAGAACTTAGTTGTCATAAAAGAGCTATTGACGATCAAAGCGAAGAGCCACATCGGAGCAAACGGGCTAGAGTTGAGAAATCGTTTGGGCTAGATTTTATGACATTCATGTCAGAAATGTACCCAAGAACACTAAGCGAAGCTCTCTCTGGTCCCGACGCCCCATTGTGGAAAAAAACTGTCAATAGTGAAATTGAGTCCATCATGAATAACCATACTTGGGAATTAGTAGACCTTCCTTCTGATACTAAACCATTAGGTTGTAAGTGGATACTAAAATACAAGTATAAAGCTGATGGATCGGTTGACAAGTATAAGGCCAAACTTGTAGCTAAAGGGTACAAGCAACAGGAAGGTCTTGATTACTTCGATACTTACTCACCAGTGACAAGGATTACGTCCATACGAGTGCTGATAGCCATTGCAGCATTGTATAACCTTGAAATACACCAAATGGATGTTAAGACTACGTTCTTAAATGGTGAGTTGGAAGAAGAAATCTACATGGAGCAACCCGAGGGGTTCATAGCTCCTGGAACTGAGGGAAAGGTGTGTCGACTTGTTAAGTCGTTGTACGGACTTAAACAAGCGCCAAAGCAATGGCACAAAAAATTTGACAAAATAATGCTATCAAACGAATTCAGAATAAATGAATGTGACAAATGCATTTATATCAAAAGCACACCTGAGAGTTATGTAATCGTCTCTCTATACGTAGACGACATGCTTATAATGGGAAGTAATCATGATATCATCATGAGTACTAAGAAAATGTTGACCAATAGTTTCGACATGAAAGATATGGGTCTAGCAGATGTCATATTGGGAATTAAAATTCTCAGGACGTCCGATGGGATAGTCTTAACACAATCCCATTATGTAGAGTTAGTATTGAAAAGATTCAATGCATACGATCTCTCTACTGTAAAAACACCTATGGATCTAAGTCAACACTTAGCGAAAAACCATGGTGAACCTATATCGCAATTGGAATATTCCCGGATAATTGGCAGTTTGATGTATCTCACAAACTGTACTCGTCGGGATATTACCTGTGTGGTCAACAAACTGAGTCGTTTTACGAGCAATCCAAACGACACTCATTGGAAAGCACTGATGCGAGTTCTTAGATATTTAAAATATACTATGAACTACAAATTACATTACGGAAGGTATCCCGCAGTCTTGAAGGGATATTGTGATGCTAATTAGATCTCCGATATAAAAGACTCCAAATCCACTAGTGGATATGTATTCACGATCGATGGGAGAGCAGTATTTTGGAAATCCACTAAGCAGACATGCATAGCTCGGTCAACAATGGAATCCGAGTTTATAGCACTTGGCAAAGCAGCTGAAGAAGCTGAATGGCTACGAAATTTCTTGGAAGATATTCTGAGCTAGACAAAACTTGTTCTCACTGTACCTATCCATTGTGATAGTCAATCGACAATTGGAAGGGCACAGAGTAGTATGTATAATGGTAAGTCACGACATATACGTCGTCGACATAATACCATTAGGTAGTTGATCTCTAATGGAGTGATTGCAATCAATTATGTCAAATCTAATGATAATTTGGCAGATCCCCTAACGAAGCGGCTAAATCGAGATCAAGTATACTGCTTATCAAGAGGAATGGGATTGAAAATCTACAACTAAAAACGATTGTAGCAGTAACCCAACCTTGTTGACTAGAGATCCGAAAATCTTGGTTCAATGGGACAACGAAGTTACAGAAGTTGTGTAACAGCACAAGAGAAATAATTATCTCTACTATCTCAATCCTAGGATGATTTAGTGTTGTCCTACCACATGTAGTGAGGATAAGCTTATGCTTTTAATGACTTCTATACCTTTAAGGTAGAGTATGGTAGGATACTCTTGATAGAAGTGTCACCTATGTGAGTGTGAAGACAGACCGCTTCAATGAAACACTCATGAATCCAAGATGGTGTCCATGGCCGAAATGGATCCAACCATGAGAACCAAAAGTGGGTGAGATAAGTCTCTGTGTGGATGTTATTGTCTTAGTATACACCAACAGCTAAGCAGTTCAAGACATCATGTTCACTGCATAGCCTAGTATGCTCGCTAGCATTCCACTACTGAAGGTTCAAAGCCACAAGCTACCTTTCCCGATGCATTGACTTATCGATTGGACTCTTGTAATGTGTCAGCATGCATACATGCAATACATGCATTAATTTCCATTCATGCGGGGGATTGTTGGATACAATTTTGCAAATCAAAATTTTGATGTCATCGATCGTTGAAAGTCAAGTTTGACTTCAAAATCGAAATCTACGTTTTACGTAGATAAATCTAGACTATTTATTTGCTCAAAACCGATTAAGGATGAATGAGAAATTAATTGTTCAAGATACGCTCAAATGAACATTAAGGAAAAAGATGATGCTTTTAGTCCCATATTGCTAACCGGCGAGAGCCAGTGTTTCCTTATATGTGTTCCTATGCTAATGTTGTCAATACAAAAGCACAGGAGGTCTCTACCCTTGGGCGAGCAGGTGCTCGCACCTGCGAGCCCGCCACACGCCATGCGCGCATGCGTGCACGTGCGCAATGACCGCTTTGTTGGCGCACTTTGAGTATTGAGGAGCTTTAATTTTTGCTTCACGTGGCGATGACGTGTCGTGATCAGGTAACGCCACGTGGCATGTCGGTGTGACGTGTCATGATCAAGTGGCGCCATGTGGCATGTCGGTGACAAGGCAGTGCCTATGTGGCACGTGACTGTGTAGAGAACGATGACTGGATTGGACGAACAGATGGTGGCCGTTGAATCAAAGATCTGGACAGATCGCAGGAAGGTGCGATCTGGAGCGTCGGATCAAAGATCTGGACAGATCGCAGGCAGGTGCGATCTGGAGCGTCAGATTCAAATCTGACTGTGAAGAGGGAGGATGGATTTGAGGTGTCGGATTAAATGTTCTAATCTAGCGGCTGAGATCAAGATGGGATCTGAAGAGTTATAACTCTTCAGATCAAGGGACGAGATTAAAAGACCTTCAAAGGGTTATACCCTTTCGTTATGAACGGTCCAGATCTGTCCGAACCAAAGGATACTTACCTCTTCATTCAATATAAATAGATCTCTCCACTTGATCATTTCATTCATTCAAGCATTGCAATCTAAAAGCATTTGCACTCATCCATCTACATCGAGAGTCCAAAAAACCTACGAAAAGGTTCGTCGGTCTCGATTTCGAGACGATGCATTGTATCTTGGAAACGAATTGTTGCTATCCGTGAGCACCAGTAGCGGAGCAATATCGTTTTACGGAGATAGTGTCAAACACTAGTCTCGACGTAAATCAATCAGTTGCTTCCTCCAAAAGCAACCTCCCGAAAAATCCGACGGTCGTAAATCGACTAAGTCAAATACCAAGAAGATACAAGTCAGGAACCAACAGATATTTTAAACCATGTTAACAATAATACTTAATAAGTCATCATGATTTGTTTTTTCATTATAGGCATTACTATTATATAATTATGGAAAATTATTTTAAAGTATGTTAGAAATATTAATACGGTCTAATATATACTTCAAATATTAATCTACAATTAATTCCTAAGTTTAAATATTATTGTTTTAAACCATAGTGTATATATTCAAGCATCGTTAAATATACTATTATTTATCAATTTCAAATATTAAGACAAGCTGCATCAATAATTGGATTGACTAGTCGTGCAATGTTCAACCGAACAAACTGGATGGAGTGAGTCATTTGAGCATGTTGGATCCATTAATAAGAGAAAACATGCTTATTAATTTGAAAAAGTTTAGAAAAGTTAAACCGAACAAATTAGATGGAGTGAGTCATTTGAGTATGTTGGATCCATTAATAGAAAAAAAAACATGCTTATTCCATTCCTCCTTACTAAAATAGTGTCTAACTATATATTTTTTTTCCTTTTTTATTCTATTCCATCAAATATAATAATCACAGTTGACTTAATTATCTTTTTTTCTGTTGGATATTATTATTATCTCTATTAGGTGGCTTATTTATAAGTTGCACATGTAAATGCAATCTGAGCTCTTAAAGTGATCTAAATTATGTTTATTGGATTTCGGATTATTGGATGCGGGTTCAATGTATAGAACCCTTTAGACCAATCTGTTATTATCTATGGGCTGATAACAGATTAGATTTCTATATAAAGAGGAGGTCCCCAAGGGTTTTAGGTGATCTTCATGACCTAGTTTCTTATTCCCCATTGACAAGAAACTTTACGGCGCCGTCAAAATTAAGCCCCTTGGAAGATTCTCCTTCTTCTTTCCGCTGCATCTTCTTCCACAGGGATCAAGCCGACGACGCTACGACAAAGACAATGACTCTTCAATCAAGTTCCTTGTCTTTCGGTTTATATCTTTTATTTTGTTTTGTCATGATTCGATGAAACAATAGATCTATACTTATATATATATTATGTTTTCTCTTCGAGTTCTTATTTGGTTTTTTAGAATTCATGTGGTTAGAAGAAAACACAATGTTCTATCAATTGGTATTAGAGCCTTGGCTTTGTTTCATCCTTTTTATGGTAATAAAGTTTAATTTTTTTTGTCGATTTATTGTATGTATGCTAGATTAAGTTTTCTTAGTATAATACAATTTTTATCGTCAAAAATCATGTAAAAGAAAATTCTAGGATAGACTTGTTTTCTAAGTTTTTCATATTTTATGTGAAACATATGAAAACGACGGAAGAAGTATCATGTTTAATCTAATTTTTAGGTTAAAATGTGATGGTTTAATCGACTTGGTCAATCAATTGATTATCAAGTCTAAAATTGTGAATAGAATAAATTTGATTTAATCAATTATCATCTTAAATTTGTGATAAGATGAATTAGGAATTATATCGATTAAAAAAATATTTTTTTATATCGATGAAAATTTCTTTCATGTGAATTTTTTTTCTTTCACGTCGAAGAAAAAAAACTGTTTCAAACAGGGGATTAAAAAAAAGGTGAAACTGTTTCGTAGAAACAGTAAAACAAAAAAAAATTGATTAATGCATTAATACGTGAGTGAATTTGATATATATAAAAGGCTAATGCATCAAATATTTTTTTCTTGATGAAGAGATTAAATAATATTATTTAATTATAGAATCATAAAGAAACTCTAATTTTTAAAGGAGGGTTCTATATATGATATAGTCGTATATATTAAGCTTTTAGGTCGATTGGGATAATCAATTGGATCATACCATTTGATTACCATATAGTGTCAATCGATTAATAAGCTTAATTTTGATGTGTCAAGACTAATAAAGAAATTATCTGTTCGATTAAATATCTAGAATTTTCTTGGGTCTATCTACACAACGTGCTACTAAATTGAACTATTGTGTCAGCCTAAAGGAAGACACCTTAGGTCGGTTTAGTGTATTTTGTGTTGGTAGATGTATATCTATGCTAAGAGTAATCGACCCAAAGGAAGGTTGCTTTTATGCCAGATATATGTTCAAGATAGTTTATAATTATTGAACATAATTTATTTTGTTCTGATCATGCAAAAATATGTCGGCCCAAAGGAAGACATATTGCATGGCAGATTAAAGTTGTTGTAAGCTATGGACCAAAATATAACTCATATAAAGTTTCATATTATGCACACAATGAGTCGGCCCAAAGGAAGGCACATTATGTGGCCAATTAAAGGTTGAGTTATATCAGAGAGTACCGCTAACCAATTATATTTTAATCTACACATTAAAATGCAATTTTGTATTTGGTATCTCATAAGGAGCCCATTTATATGCATTTAAAATTTTATTTATTTGCATAATTTTATTATATATATGTTCTTGGCTTTAGTTAAATCGTGAGCTTAAATAAATTTTTCTTTTTTTAATTTTAGTGCAATTTGTAACTGCCAACATTAATAACATCCCAACAATAACTGGTTCGAATTTTGCTGAATGGAAAGAATACGTGATCGTAGTCTTAGGCTGCATGGACTTGGACTATGCATTAAGGAATGATCGTCCCGCACCTTTGACCAGTGCTAGCACTATAGAGCAGAGGGATGAATTTCAGCTGTGGGATAAATCAAATCGCATGAGTCTAAGCATCATGAAGCTTTCCATACCGGCACAAATAAAGGGCTCAATAACAGAGAGTGAAGATGCTAGGAGTTTCCTTAACCAACTGACAGACCGATTCACCTCAAATGAAAAAGTCGAGATTACTACACTTCTTACGAAGTTGGTAACCATGCGGTACAGTGGTAAAAGAAACATAAGAGAGTACATTATAGAGACATCTGAAAGTGCTCACTTTGCATCTGATTCTCAAAGTACGAGCAAGAAGCGAAAGATGATCAATAACAAAGGAAAAGGAAAGCAAACTGCAGATTCTGGAGACAAACTTCTCAACTTTGTTAGTTCAGAAGTCAATTTAGCTATTGTACCCACTAACACTTGGTGGATAGATACTGGTGCTACTACTCACATAAGTGTCACTATGCAGGGTTGTCTTAGGAGTCGACTTCCGCTTGATGGTGAAAGATACATCTATACGGGGAATGGAAAGAAGGTTGTAGTCGAGTCTATTGGTGTTTTTAGGCTTTATTTAGGAACTGGTATCTATTTGGATTTGGAAAATATATTCATTGTACCATCTTTCAGACGAAACTTAATTTCAATTTCTTGTTTAGACAAATCAGGTTATTCTTGTTCATTTGGAAATGAAATGTTTAGTATTTTTTTAATTCAATTTTGATTGGTAATGGTTCCTTGGTTGATAAGCTTTATAAATTAAACACCTTTACTCCTACAATTGACAACGTAATAATGCATAGTATAGGTACTAAACGTAAATTTACCAACGAGAATTCTTCTATGTTGTGGCATAGGCGTTTAGGACATATATCCAAACAACACGTAGAAAGGTTAATGTCACATGGAATTCTTGATTCCCTTGACATGTCAAACTTTGATGTCTGCATAGAGTGTGTTAAGGGGAAGACAACTAACAAAAGAAACAAAGGGGCTAGCCGTTGTAGTGACGTTTTGGAGCTAATACATACAGACATTTGTGGACCATTCCCTAAGGCATCTTGGAATGGACACACATATTTTATTAGCTTCATAGACGACTATTCTAGTTTTGGCTATTTGTACCTTATTCATGAGAAGTCGCAATCTTTAGACATGTTCAAAATTTTCAAAGCCGAAGTTGAACTTCAACTAGGTAAGAAAATTAAAGCCGTCCGATCCGACCGTAGAGGAGAATATTACGATCGATATGATGGATCAGGTGAACAACGTCCAGGACCTTTTGCAAATTACCTTGCTGAGTGTGGGATTGCGCCTCAGTATACCATGCCTGGTACACCCAGTCAGAATGGTGTAGCTGAGTGTCGCAATCGAACCCTAAAAGACATGGTGAGAAGTATGATGGCTTTCACTTCTCTACTGGAGTCTTTGTGGGGTAAGGCACTCAAGACTGCAGTTTACCTTCTCAATAGAGTACCTAGTAAGATAGTAACTAAAACCCCATTCTAGATGTGGATGGGTAGAAAGCCTAACATTAGGCATTTACACGTCTGGGGTTGTCCAGCTGAGGCTAGGCCTTACAAGCCTAATGAAAAGAAACTAGACTCAAGAACTGTTAGCTGCAATTTTGTAGGTTACTCTGAGAGATCAAAGGGGTATAAATTTTATGATCCATCTAATAGATCCTTCTTCAAAACGGGAAACGCTAAGTTTAATGAGGACAGTGGGAGCGATAAAATCAAGGAAGTATCTTTTGAGGAAAGCGTTGGCAATCCTCCTATGGTCACTACTAGTGTAATCAGTAGTGGTATGATTACCATACCACACATTATAGATATTGCACATCCAGTGAGCGTAGTGAACCAAGATATTCCCATGGCATCTCCAATGCAATTGGAGGAGCCTACCATTGAAATTGAAGTATTGCCTCATATTGATGAGTAAGTACCTCAACCACCTCAAACACAAGTGCCCTTAAGCCGATCCACAAGGGAACGGAGAAGCACAAATTCTCGTGATTATGTTTATCTCCAAGAGCATGAGTTTGATATAGGGTTAGAAAGTGATCCTACATCTTTCCAAAAAGTCAAACAATGTTCTAACTCTGAAAGGTGGATTAATGCCATGCAAGAAGAGTTGAAGTCTATGGCAGATAATGACGTTTGCGAACTTGTCGAATTGCCTGAAGGTTCGAAACCCGTTGGTTGTAAATGGATATTTAAAACCAAGCGAGATTCAAAGGGCAATATCGAAAGGTATAAGGCTCGTCTTGTTGCCAAGGGATTCACTCAAAAGGAAGACATTGATTATAAGGAGACTTTCTCACCTGTGTCAACGAAAGACTCCCTTAGGGTAATCATGGCACTTGTAGCTCATTTTGATTTGGAGCTACATCAAATGGACGTAAAGACTGCATTCCTCAATGGAGACATAGATGAGTCTATATATATGGTGCAACCGGAGAACTTTGAGTCCTCGGACTCAAAGCACCTAGTATATAGATTAAAGAAGTTCATTTATGGTTTAAAGCAGACATCCCGTCAATGGTACCGAAAATTTGATCAAGTGGTTACCTCATTTGGATTTAAAGAGAACCCCGTTGATCAGTGCATATATGTCAAGTTCAGTGGGAGCAAGTTTGTTATACTTATTTTGTACGTGGATGATATATTGCTTACGAGCAATAATAAGGGTCTACTGTATGAAACCAAGTCATTTCTATCTGGTAAATTTAAAATGAAAGATCTTGGTGAAGCATCTTTTGTTCTAGGCATTCAGATCTGTCGTGATCGATCAAGAGGCATTCTTGGACTTTCACAACAAGCCTATATTAAGAAGGTGCTTATAATATATGGCATGCAGAACTGTACACCTGGTGACACACCTGTGTCAAGAGGTGACAAGTTCAGTTTGCAGCAGTGTCCACGACTTGAACTTGAAATAAAGGAGATGGAATAATTCCCATATGCATCAGCAGTGGGAAGTCTCATGTATGCACAAGTTTGCACTCGACCAGATATAGCATTTGTAGTTGGGATGTTAGGTAGATATATTAATAACCCAGGACCGTCGCATTGGAAAGCAATTAAAAGAGTGATGCGGTATTTGCAAAGAACTAAAAGACACATGCTCACGTATCAGAAGTCAGATCATCTAGAGGTGATTGGTTATTCAGACTCCGATTTTGCTGGATGCTTAGATAGCAGGAGGTCCACTTCAGGCTATATCTTCATGCTTGCTGGAGGGGCTATATCTTGGAAGAGCGTCAAGCAGACGCTAGTAGCTACTTCTACTATGGAGGCAGAATTGGTAGCATACTATGAAGCATCCAATCACGGGATTTAGCTACGGAACTTCATCACAGCATTGCATATCGTTGATGGCATTGACATGCCACTGAGGATCTACTGTGATAATAAAGCTGCAGAACTTTATGCCAAGAACAACTGCAGTTCGTCGTTTCTAGCGGTTAAA
The DNA here is from genome assembly GCA_024364735.1 of Boesenbergia rotunda. NCBI lineage: Eukaryota > Viridiplantae > Streptophyta > Magnoliopsida > Zingiberales > Zingiberaceae > Boesenbergia > Boesenbergia rotunda. Next base: position 356,554 of record JAGFNQ010000075.1, on the reverse strand, counting down.
GAGAGAGTTCAGAGTTGTCAGATCATGGTAGAGCACAAAGCACAGATTCCATATTGGCCGATCCACTTACCAAAAGCTTGGTGCCCAAGGTGTTTCATGCGCATGTTGTGGATATGGGAGTTCTTCTTATAGAAGAAGAACTCATCTAATGGGAGTCTGTATTTATTTTATTAATAAAGACAAACATTTTATTTTGATTATTGTACGTGCCTAAAGTTCAAAAATAATAATGGGAATTCATATGTTTGTTTGACGCTCTGAATACGATATCATGATTTACTACTACTGTTTAGCATTTGGTGTTTGTAAATATGATACAGATTCCTTTTGGAATCATAAAGTTTGGATCATGATTTGCTATTACAGTTTAGCATAAGGTATTTGTAAATATGATCAAACTCTTTTGAGTCGCTTTGGACCAGTTGGAAATTGACATGTACTGATTACATTTCATGTAATTTCTACTCTATACATCCGCATCTTGATCTATGTCGTTAATGACATTGATATTGTGATTACTGTTGGGGCTTGTTACGATCATATATAGTAGCTATGACCTCTTTAGTCCTATACCAATGAAGTTAATGGACCAGATTATTTATAGGGGTATCTTATACCCATAAAGTTTGATATCAACTAAAGTTTTGCTTGTATTTACTATACAACTCACATATATCCCAAGTGGGAGATTGTTGGATATTATTATTATCTCTATTAGGTGGGCTTATTTGTAACTGCACATGTAAATACAATCTGAGCCCTTAAAGTGATCTAAATTATGTTTATTGGGTTTCGAATTATTGGATGTGGGTTCAATGTATAGAACCATTTAGACCAATCTGTTATTATCTATGGGCTGATAACAGATTAGATTTCTATATAAAGGGGAGGTCCCCAAGGGTTTAGGTGATCTTCATGACCTAGTTTCTTATTCCCCATTGACAAGAAACTTTATGGCGCCGTCAAAATTAAGCCCCTTGGAAGATTCTCCTTCTTCTTTCCGCTGCATCTTCTTCCACAGGGATCAAGCCGACGACGCTACGATAAGGACAATGACTCTTCAATCAGGTTCCTTGTCTTTCGGTTTATATCTTTTATTTTGTTATGTCATGATTCGATGAAACAATAGATCTATACTTATATATATATTATGTTTTCTCTTCGAGTTTTTATTTGGTTTTCTAGAATTCATACGGTTAAGAGAAAACATAATGTTCTATCATTTTCTTCATTTACTGATTTATTTGATTTTCCTTTGAGTTTAATTTATTAAACCAAGTAATTTTTTTCTCTCTAAATTTTCGCCTTCAATTTTTTTGATTTTCGATAGCTAAGTTAATAATATTATCTCATTGGATGGGTACTTTGATGAAATCTTATAAGTGTTGTTGATGCCAAGTTTAATGCTCGTTTTTAGTCTACGAAAGTTCACATCTTAAACTATTTATTTTTTATATAGTAAATAATTAATTTGGTTGTTATACTTTGTTATATCACCTAATATTTGATATATGGTTGGATGTTATGGATATTAATTTCTTATCAATCATGTTTGTATTAACTAGAAATCTCAACTTGCTTTATTATACAATTTCTCCACAATTTCTCTACAATATCTCTCTAATCTTTCATCTCGCTCTTTAAACGGTGTTATTACATTAGCGTGAGTTTATGCTGAATGTCGGGGTTGTTAGCTCAGAATAACATAAGCTAAAAAAATTGAGCTTAACTTGGCATATATTGGGATTGTACTGACACAACATGGAATTAAACCCAACATTTTTAATATATATATATATATATATATATTCTACTTAAATTATTAATTTGAAAAAAATATATAATCTTTCAAATTTAAAAATACTTATATGTGATTAATTATTTAGTAATTTTTTAAACATTTAATATCTAATTATTATCAAATTCTATTAATTTAAAATTATTTATTTAAATTTCCCTAATTAAACTTGTCTAATTATATATAATCATCAATTGCGTCCTTAATTACATTTAAAATCAATAAACTTCAAAAACCTATAACAATCTTGATTTATTAGCTTGATAATTAATAAGAAAGCCCTTAACCAGAGATAATTTTAAGTAGAGTCCTTCCCTTTACATGACGTGCGATGAGGAAAAAATGACCGTTAGCATGTGTGCTAGATGTCCCTACTGGATGCATTGATGGTTAGTACATTAATATTATCATCAAAAGGTATGTGGTCAAATCCTGGCAAAATTAATATGTTCATCCTCCCTACGTGCTAGCCACAACATCAAGATTAGTAGCTCTTACGATTTATCTTTTTTATGTTGATCCTAAAATAGATTACCGGGATGCGAGGGGCGAACAATTTACCATTTGCCACGGTAAATTATGACCGTTAGCATTGCTCGAGCACTACCCGCTTTGCCACATCACCACCTTGTCGTCTCCCGCTACCGCCTACGATCGCTCCCTCAGCCTCGGCCGAGGTCAATCTTTTTGTACCTCGTTTCCTATACCCTACCATTTGCAAGCCCTTTCATTCTTCTATTCTACATCTATTTCGCCGATGGCCTCATGTCCAGCTCCATCCGTTTCACCGATGGCCTCCCATCTGGGAGCCGCCCAGGAGCTTCCTTTTCCTCCTTCAGTGGTGGCATTTTCCACTCCTCAGGACTCTGTCATGCCTTCATACGTCCAAGCCCTTGAGATTATGGCTATGCCCTATTCCTCTTCCAGGACATCAAGATTCGCCTTCACAAGTACTTTCTTAACCCTTAACTCATCGTATATGTGATTCTTGATCTGTGATTCTTTTTTTTTTTTTTTTGATTCGATTGTTCCCTCAAGTGTTGAGTTTTATGTAGCTAATGTCATGTTCCCTCAAGTGTTGTTCACCTTTTCCTTTAGCTTTTGTTACCTAATGCATAAGTTTGTAAAAATTATTTCTTATTTGCTCCGCATTCATCATTATCTTTGCATTATGTAATGATGCATGTTCAGTTTCTTCATCATACTTTTGAATAAATTCTGCTGCTTTGTAACCCGCTATTGCTTGGAGCTTGTTGCTATCATCCTATAGTTTTAATAATTAATCCTTTGCTAACGATTCATTTAACATTTTCACCTTTAAATTTTCTATACACCCTTCACATAACTTTGCACTTTTTCTTCAACATTGAGACTATTATTATTTCTTTGACACCTCCTTCGTCTCTTAAATACCTTAATTTGATCCTAACTATAAAATCCTTTTTTTTCCTTTAGTAGTTGCATTTTTGACATCTATAATCCATTTTCGAGAATGTGCCTGACATACTTTAATTTTGTGATTAGCATATAGGCCTTGCTAATATGATACTAGTACTCCTTGTAACAATTCCTCTCTACACTTTTGTTAGCATAACACTAATTTGTTCCTCATGCTTTTCGCATGGTTTTAGGATATCTTTAAGCTCCTCTAGTTCTTCAATGTAAATTTGCTCGAAGGAGATTTGAAGTTATCATATCTATCTTCAAACTCTACTTTTCTTATTAAATTCCTTTTTCTCCTCTTCATTAAAGCAATTTTATCAATAATAGCTATTTGTTTCTCAATCTAATATTCATCTTTTAAATAAGTGCTACTTTGAACTTATTTTCTTTCCCGTGTTGTAATGCCCTCTTCATTTCTCTAGATCCTAAAATCCCATCTTAATTGTCCTTATTTCAATTTTAGAATACCTTATCATAAATTTATATTGATGTGTTTTTTAAACTGTTTTTAAATAAATAAAATATTTTGAGAAAATGAAGTTTGTTTATTTTGGAAACCTAACAGGTTATAGATATATTTAGACCTCCAGTTGGCTATATAACTCATTTTCTGACAACTTTTAGTAAGCATATGAATAATTTTGAAGGTTTTATCTTTAGCCATATTAGACACTTTTAAAAAAAAAAAAAATTTGATGTTGGCCTTTCGTTCTTTAAGATGTTCATTTTTTGCCATTTTTTATATTTGTTCTTGATGCTACATTTCCTATTCTTTTAAATGCATAAGCTTTGACTAGAGTCTCCTTCTAAATTACAAAGTGTTTGAAATCTCTTCGGCTTTTTACCAAATGGTGTACCCAAGAATTAGTATTTACCAAAAGGCGTATCATTGTTATCAAAGGGCGTACTTATTTTAGTGAACTTCCTCTTATACCCCTCCTGCCAAATACTGCATGTCTTTCTCTTTCTCTTTTTCTTTCTCAGTAACGAATTCCGAGACAATTCAACATGCTTTTTCAAACTTTTCATTTTAAAATAATATATTATAAAATCGACTAAAAAAGTAAGGTAAAGAAATAAAAAAATATTTCAGTTAAAAAATATTTCTTCCAACGTGATTGCAAAAATATAATGAGACAATTTTTTATATTTGATTAATATAAATTAATATATTAAATAATATTTAATAAATATATTAATATATAAAAAAACCTATCAAAACACGTAATTTCATATTCAAACGCAGGGTCTAAAATCGCGCTAGGAGGGCCTGAATACAGATGTATTCAGGCCCTGCGTCGGACTGAAATTATGTGTTATGATAGGATTTTTTACGTAAGCCTGAAACGTAAAGAAGCATCTCTTTATATTTCTGAAATCACAATAAAAATCGCTGAGAAAGACGAAACATCTCTTTAGAAATATAAAGACTACCTTACGTGAAATCACAATAAAAATATCTTTCTCAGCGATTTTTATTGTGATTTCAGAAATATAAAAAGACGTTTCTTTACGTTTCAGGCTTACGTAAAAAAACCTATCATAACACATGATTTTAGACCAACTCAGGGCCTGAAATCAGTTGATTTCAGGCCCTGCTCAGGGCCTGAATACAAATGTATTCAGGCCTAAGGAGGGCCTGAATACAAATGTATTTAGGCCCTCCTAGGACCTGAACACATCTGTGTTCAGGCCCTAGGAGTTGATTTTTATCAACTTGATTCTACATCTATTTCTATATAAATGATAGTGAAACTTGATAAAAATTAATTTTTATAAAAATTAATTCCTTACAGATTTTGTATCAACTTGATTTTAAAAAACTATCAGTGGGTTTATAAATTATGTTGCAATAGGAATTTTTTAGGTCTATCAGTGGGTTTTCACCAAAACCCACTGATAGACTTAGGATATTTGGATTTCGCAAAACCCAATATCAATAGTTAGAGTTGAGCTAGGAGATGATATTTTTAGCGTCCAAACTTCTAATGATTATAAATTATGTTGCAATAGAAGTTTTTTAGGTCTATCAGTGGGTTTTCACCAAAACCCACTGATGGACCTAGGATATTTGGATTTCGCAAAACCCAATATCAATAGTTAGAGTTGAGCTAGGAGATGATACTTTTGGTATTCAAACTTCTAATGATTATAAATTATGTTGCAATAGGAGTTTTTTAGGTCTATGAGTGAGTTTTCACCAAAACCCACTGATGGACCTAGGATATTTGGATTTCTCAAAACCTAATATCAATAGTTAGAGTTTAGCTAAGAGATGATATTTTTGGTGTCCAAACTTTTAATGATTTCAAGCTATGTTGCAACTGATTTCAGGCCTTGCATGGTTTTGTAAAATTAATAAATATAAAAAAAATAATTAAGAGAGATAATAATATATATTGATCAGTAAAATTAAAGATATAAGGATGATTTACTAAAACAAGCTATGATTCTACATTGTTGCTGCATCGTTTTGTGCCAACTGATATGGTATGAGAACATCAGTGGGTTTTGGTGAAAACCCACTGATAGACCTAAAAAAACTCCTATTGCAACATAATTTATAATCATTAAAAGTTTGGAGACCAAAAATATCATTTCCTAGCTAAACTCTAACTATTGATATTAGGTTTTGAGAAATCCAAATATCCTAGGTTATCAGTGGGTTTTGGTGAAAACTCACTGATAGACTAAAAAACTCCTATTGCAACATAATTTATAATCATTAAAAGTTTGGAAACCAAAAATATCATCTCCTAGCTAAACTCTAACTATTGATATAGGTTTTGAGAAATCCAAATATCCTAGGTCCATTAGTGGATTTTGGTGAAAACTCACTGATAGACCTAAAAAACTCCTATTGCAACATAATTTATAATCATTAGAAGTTTGGACGCCAAAAATATCATCTCCTAGCTCAACTCTAACTATTGATATTGGGTTTTGCGAAATCCAAATATCCTAGGTCTATCAGTGGGTTTTGGTGAAAACCCACTGACAGACCTAAAAAACTCCTATTGCAACATAATTTATAATCATTAGAAGTTTAGACACCAAAAATATCATCTCCTAGCTCAACTCTAACTATTGATATTGGATTTTGCGAAATCCAAATATCCTAGGTCCATCAGTGGGTTTTGGTGAAAACCCACTGATAGACCTAAAAAATTCCTATTGCAACATAATTTATAAACCCACTGATAGATTTTTAAAATCAAGTTAGTACAGAATCTGCAAGGAATTAATTTTTATAAAAATTAATTTTTATCAAGTTTCACTATCATTTATATAGAAATAAATGTAGAATCAAGTTGATAAAAATTAACTTGATAAAATCAACTCCTAGGGCCTGAACACATCTGTATACAAGCCCACCCTTGGGCCTGAATACATATGTATTCAGGCCCACCCTTGGGCCTGAATACAAATGTATTCAGGCCCTGCTTGGGCCTGAATACATTTGTATTCAGGCCCTGTGCAGGGCCTGAAATCAACTGATTTCAGGCTCTGCGTCGGTCTGAAATCATGTGTTATGATAGATTTTTTATGTAAGCCTGAAACGTAAAGAAACATCTCTTTATATTTTTGAAATCACAATAAAAATCACTGAGAATGACGAAACATCTCTTTAGAAATATAAAGACTACCTTACGTGAAATCACAATAAAAATATCTTTCTCAGCGATTTTTATTGTGATTTCAAAAATATAAAGAGATGTTTCTTTACGTTTCAGGCTTACGTAAAAAAATCTATCATAACACATAATTTCAGACCCTCCTTGGGCCTGAATACATTTGTATTCAGACCCTCCTTGGGCTTGAATACATCTATATTCAGGCCCTCCTAGCGCGATTTTAAATCCTGCGTTTGAATATGAAATTACGTGTTTTGATAGATTTTTTATATATTAATATATTTATTAAATATTATTTAATATATTAATTTATATTAATCAAATATAAAAAATCGTCTCTTTATATTTTTGCAATCACGTTGGACGAGATATTTTTTTAACTGAAATATTTTTTATTTCTTTACCTTACTTTTTTAGCCGATTTTATAATATATTATTTTAAAATGAAAAGTTTGAAAAAGCATGTTGAATTGTCTCAGAATTCGTTACTGAGAAAGAGAAAGAGAAAGACATACAGTATTTGGCAGGAGAGGTATAAGAGAAAGTTCACTAAAATAGGTGTGCCCTTTGATAACAATAAAACCATAATACACCTTTTGGTAAATACCAATTCTTGGATACGCCCTTTTGTACAAAGCCGAAATCTCTTTGTTCTCTTTCATTCTAGTAAGGTAATTTAAAGTACTTGTTTAACTTATTATTTCTCCACAAATCCTGTTGTTTCTTCTTTAAATTTTGATTCCTTTTCTATTATACATGTCTTGGTGTTGTTCCTTCTTATTTCATGCCTTGTATTTATTGTGGAGTAAATGAAAATGTTAGTTTATTTCTCTTGAAACAAACCTAGTCATCCATTCTTCCACTTCATAAGAACTTAAAAGAAGCCAAAATATCAACCATTGTATTGCTTGTCAAATTGTTATCACAATTTTATTTATATGTTAGTAATTATGACTATGTTTTTTTTATTTCATTACTTATAGGTTAATTCTAATTTTTTTCAGTATTATTTCTATCCTTAATCTAACCTTTAATTGTAAATTAACATATAATCTAACCTTATCATTGTTTCAATATCGTTATCTCTTTGTAGGTGAAAGTTTTGTGCACAAGATGGAGCAACTTGCTAATTGTTTGGGGAAGTATTTGTAAATTCTTCCTTTTGCTTTTGATATATTTTTATATTTATTATTGTTATTTCAAAATTGTTTATGATTTATTTGTTATTCTTTAGCAAAAGATGTTCTCATGTCATCATCCCTATTTAAAACATAGGTATCTTCATCACTTAATTAGTAGAAAGTTTTCTCATGCACCATTCATTTAATAATAAGGTGATACAAGATGCTTTGTTGTATTTCTCATAGCTTGTCCTCCTCAATTGGCCATCTTTCTATAATTCTTTATGTTTATTTATTTATTTACATCCTGCTTATGTACTTCATTACTTTCTTAATTTTTAATTTCTTCATTTTTAATGTTCTTTTGTCTTCTTGTCAATTTTTTATATTTTTTCTTTCTCCTTCACTTTTATTTTCTGCATCATATATATATATATATATATATATATATATATATATATATATATAAATTGTTTACCATTTTTCTCTTTCATTGTTAATGATATTATGTTTAATGCTATGAGAATCTTTTCTTTTTTTCTCCTTTCTAACTGTTTTTTTTTATATTGTCTCTCCAATTTTTTTCTTACTCTTCCTCTTGGCATTCATTTTCTTAGCTTTCGCTTCATCTTATTTATCTTACTTTTTTGTGCAATTGTTATTCTTCTTTTTCTTTTACTGGTTTTTATTATTTGTTTTTTTATTCTTTTGTCCTTAGGCAACTCTAGTTTTTTTCTTCTTTTATCTAGATCCATATTATTGTAATGTGATAATGTATAATTTGCATTTTTGTTTTTTGATGATAATCTTTTATCTACGCCAACTACTATTTTTCTCCTTTATTATCTCACTTTAACTTCCATTTTTACTTCTTGTTCAACCTTATCTTTGCCTCTTCTTTAAGTTGTATTCTTTTGCCTTTTATTTTTTCCTAATCATGCTTCTTCTCCATTTCCTTTCATTATCTTCTCTTTCATTGTTTTCACTTTGGCTTTTTTATCATCCTTCTCCTTTGTTTTGGCTTTTGCACGCTTAGGCTTTTTCTTTTTTTTGCTTTTTATTATTTTTCTCTTCTCGCTTCTCGATTAGTTTTTTTCTCTTATAATTTTCAATTTTTTTTCTTTGTTATATATGTCACGACCCCAGAGGCACATACTTACTCGAAAATCGGGCAACATCTCCATTGTACGGCGGACAAGTTGGGGCAAACATATATATACTCCAAGCATAAAGGATGACTCAGCCATCATAACAGGAAATAAAAATGTCACCACGTAGTTTATAAAGAAGATAACGAGTGGCTCAGCCACTTTCAACATAAAAGATATCACAACTCAAAGAGAACACAAAATGTCTCTACAATAATGACATAACCTGTCTGAATACCTGATAAACAAATAAAATGCGAAAACTCACTAAATACCGAAATAAAAGCAACTAAACCAAATGCGGAATATATCTCAACTCCGGGAACTGGCAACTAGATCCTTTCCTGGCTCCAAAAAACGTAGCTACATGCTATCTGAAACAAAAAGAGAAAGCAGGGGTGGTGAGTCCGGGCGGACTCTGCGGTATATGAATAGACAATAAGCATGCATAACCAAGGTATAATAAGTAGATAACCAACATGGTATAGTCCATAAGGAATATAGGAATACCTAAACATGCATAATATATATAGAACAACATGTTATAAAACCGAATAACAACTAAGCAGGTATAAAACATCGCGCCAACAATAAATCCAACATATACATGCATGTCAACCAAGTGCAACAATCATAGCTCATATAAGTGCATCAAACACAAGCAAATGCATAAATGAAATGCGTATGCATATGATGCAATGACATGTGTCACCCCTGACGCCAGTCAAGCCGCCAACACATCTCATCTGTGTGACCGAGTGGGTAGGGTTGTGACAACTGTACGCACTCCAACAAATACCACAGAAAGGTGTGATTGAGTGGACAGGATGCTGGGGAGCCAACACTCCAAAACCCCGATACATAGGAGGAGCCACCAACCGCTCTAATATCCCTCGAAAAACAACGGTGAGGGTGTCACTGCTTGCCTACAACTGCAGCATGTGTGGCATAACAGGACAGTTGCTCGCACTCTAGCAACTACTACGACAACAAGTGGTTGAGTGAACCGAGCAACTAAATGACTAACGACGGCTTAACCATATGGAAGCCCAACAGTCGTTAGTATGGAACGTGCAGATATGGTGCATGCTACAAGATGCACGAAGAACTGGAGAAACAACGATGCAACAAAATCTAACAAGTAAACGATACAACGGTACAACCAACCAGAAATCAAAAACCAACGATTATGCACCTACACTACTAGGTAGAATCTTTTTAATGCCAAATAAACCTATTTGTGTTTAATGGACTTCTAAGTACTCACGTACAAGCGACACTTTACAGAACAGAAAACCAACAGGGGATTGTACGGATATAAATTTTGAATACTCGAAGATCAACGAAGAATAAGTATCAACGGCGATGTTATAATAACAAACAACAAGGAATAAGGTCAAGCAACCTACTAGACATAAAATAGTCATGCTTTAAGATAAAAGGACTGAAATAATACAAAGGAGAAGTACCCGCCTTTTAATTATAAAACGTGACTGAAATAAATTTCCCACGATCAACCATGCGAGTCTAACTCAATGACCTGTATCAAAGGCATAGTGTTAGCTAATAATATGTGATATTTAGCTAAAAAACTTTCTTATATAATTAGGATTATCCCAATTATTATATTCATTTAATTAATCAAGTTAAATACTCGGTTTAATCAATGAAGTATATATATATATATATATATATATATATATATTCTCAATTCTTTGCATGGACCAAATGCACAATAAAAGGGTTTGTTTATATAGGTCAACCTCTAATATGAGAAACATGGTTTAGCTGTAGATCAATGAAACTGATCCACAAGATTAAACAATTCTAACTATACTTTCATATGCCATTACATCACAAAGTTAAGAAGTGCATTAAAAGTTAAACAAATCAACAATCAAACACTGAATCTTATAGTACTATAGTACTTTCACAAACTCTGTTCTCACCTCTCTACATCTGATACATACTTAATCTTTCTTGATCCTAGCATTGCTACTATTGCGTCTACACCTTCATTAATCTACTCACAGTGTTATCGTACAACTTGCTCTAGTTCTTCACCGAGTATAATATTGATTTTTCTACTCAGACACTACATCTAAAAACTTAATGAGAATCAACAAAAGAAGCAAAAACCTAACCTCTAATCATCAATGTATTCAAGGAAACCCTAACACACAACCAAGTCTTACCTGAATCGGCAGGAAGAAGAAATCGTCGGCAACAAAGGCAGTGATCGGGAAACCCTAAAACCAAAAATCAAAGCAAATTCGAATTTGAAACCCAAATCAAATTCCCTAACCAAACTTCTTGACAGAAATTAGAGGCACAAACTTAGCACAAAGCAATCCCTAATCAAAGACCTTACCTAATTCCTACACCGGTGGTGAGGAGTAGGGGCAGCGTCGGCAGCGTGCGGTGCAGTGCCGAGAGAAGAGGAAGGAAGAAGATGAAGGCTACTAAGAAGTTGAAGATTGTGAAGTGGTCTCGGCAACAACGGCGGGCAGCGCGATGGAGTGTCGGCGTCGCTGAGGCAGAACCGCTCGCGTGTGGGCTGCGGCGGCATCGAAGCAGGAATAGGGGGAATCGGGAGATGAGGGAAGTTAGGGCTTTTAGGGGTTTTAAATAGTTTTTTTAGCAATTTTACAAAAAGGTCCTCCATGTTTGGGAAATTACAACTAAGCCCTTTAAATTTTTGATTTTCAACATTCTCCCACTAATAAAAATTTGGTCCCCAAATTTAGCTAGTGAACCACAATAAATACTAGTCAACAACTAGAGAAATCAACAACCAAGACTAGTTCACAACCATAAACCAAAAACCGCAATGAGTACTGGTCAACAACAAGAGAAATCAACAACCCAGATATAATATGAATACGGAATGAAAAATAATCATACGGACCTCAAGTAAATAGATGACGATAGCGAGCTCTGATAGTATCCTCGAGCTCCCAAGTAGCTTCCTCATCAGAGTGGTGTTGCCAACCAACTTTGACCAACCGAACTGTCTTGTTCCTCAACCGATGTTCCTTGCGGTCCAGAATCTGCATAGGCACCTCCTCATAAGTCGCGTCTGGCTGAAGTGTGATCGGCACCTCCGATAACACATGTATAGGATCTAGTATATATTTCCTCAGCATGGAAACATGAAACACGTCGTGAACTCCAGCCAATGACGGTGGTAACGCCAGACGATAAGCAACATCTCCATTCCGCTCCAAAATCTTGAAATGTCCAATATAGCGGGGAGCTAGCTTACCTCGCAACCCAAACCTCTTCACCTCTTTCGTGGGCGACACTCGTAAGAACACATGATCGCTCACGGAGAACTCCAAGGGTCTGCATCTCCGATCTGCATAACTCTTTTGATGATCCTCAGTCTCTGACAGACGACGTCTGATAGTACGGACTAGCTTTGCATCATGCTGAATACTCTGAGGACCTAGCAACTTAGATTCCCTAACCTCCTCCTAGAGGGTGGGTGTCCTGCAAGCTCTACCATACAACGCCTCGAAAGATGTCATCTGAATAACCGAATGATAGTTATTATTATAGGCAAACTCAACCAAATGCAGGTGATCCTCCCAGTTGCCTCCAAAGTCCATAACACAAGATCTTAACCAATCCTCCAGTGTCTGAATGGTACGTTCAGATTGTCCATCCGTCTGCGGATGAAATGTTGTACTGAATTGAAGCTCGGTACCCATGGCTTGCTGCAAACTCTGCCAAAACCGCGAAGTAAAACGCGGGTCTCTGTCTAATATGATACTCAGAGGAACACCATGTAGTCTGATAACCTCACGGCAGTACAACTCTGCCATCTTGTCCAGTGAATCTGTCCTCTGAATCCTCAACGATCACCCAAATCGCTTCGTGTCTTCTACGAGACATCGGTAATCCAACAACGAAATTCATCGTGATGTGTTCCCACTTCCACTCAGGAATGGGGATCTTCTGTAGTAATCCAACAGGTCTCTGATGCTCGGCCTTCACCTGCTGGCACACTAGACATCTAACAACAAAATCCGCGATGTCTTTCTTCATACCGTTCCACCAGTAGGAACGTCTCAAATCTCGGTACATATGGGTTTCGCCAGGATGTATCGCAAACCGAGATCGATGAGCCTCCTGAAGCAACTCCTCCATAACCGGATGTGACTTAGGTACACACAATCTCCCTCGGAAATATAGAATACCCTCGTCATCACGTGTAAAGTCAGTCTGCTGCTCTGAGGCTATCCGGCTGCCTAGGAAATGCAGATGCTGATCACTTCCCTGAGCCTCTCTGATCCTCGTCCTGATCAAAGACTGAGCAACCATAGTCACCAACAACCCTTTCTCTGTTTGACCCTGCTCCTCCAGTCCCAACTCTGAGAAGCTCTAAACTAAATCGGTGACCATAACCCGGTGACAAACGAGAACTCTCCGATACTTTCTGCTCAGTGCATCTGCAACTACATTAGCTTTCCCTGGATGGTAGCTAATAGTACAGTCATAATCTTTCAAGAATTCCATCTATCTTCTCTATCGAAGATTTAGCTTCTTCTGAGTGAACAAGTACTTGAGGCTCTTGTGATCTGTGAAAATCTCAAATGTGACGCCGTAGAGATGATGTCTCCATATCTTCAGGGCAAAAATAATGGCTACAAGCTCTAAGTCATGAACCGGATAATTCTTCTCATGCTCCTTTAGCTGACGAGAAGCATAAGAGACTACCCATCCATGCTACATCAAAATTGCACCCAAACCCTGATGTGATGCGTCAGTGTAGAGTACAAAATCGTCCTCGCCTGAAGGTAACACCAATACAGGCGCAGACACCAATCGCCACTTGAGCTCCTGAAAACTGGTCTCGCAAGCTTCTGTCCAAACAAATTTCACATCTTTTCTGGTCAAACGTGTCAACGGTGAAGCGATGCTGGAAAACCCTTCAACAAATCGGCGATAATAACCAGCTAATCTGAGAAAATTGCACACCTCTTGAACTGACTTAGGCTGCTCCCAACTGGTGACAGCCTCTATCTTCTGGGGATCTACGGAAATACCTCTACTGGAAACAACGTGTTCGAGAAAACTCACAGAAGATAACCAGAAAGCACACTTGCTAAACTTTGCATACAACTGCTCCCGTCGGAGCGTCTCCAAGACGATACGAAGGTGGCGCGCATGTTCCTTCTCAGAACGGGAGTAAATAAGGACGTCGTCAATGAAAACAATAACAAACTGATCCAAATACTCCATGAAAACCCAATTCATCAGATCCATAAAAACTGTAGGAGCATTGGTAAGCCCAAATGGCATTACCAAAAACTCGTAATGTCCGTACCGGGTGCGGAAAGTTGTCTTCTGGATATCTGAATCCCTGATCCTCAACTGATGATATCCGGACCACAAATCAATTTTAGAATACACTGAGGTATCCTTCAACTGATCAAACAAATCTTCAATACGAGGTAGGGGATACTTATTCTTGATAGTCACGACATTTAACTATCTGTAGTCGATGCATAACCTCATAGAACCATCCTTCTTCTTGACGAATAAAACTGGTGAACCCCATGGAGATACACTAGGATGAATAAATCCCCTGTCAAGCAACTCTTGAAGCTGGACCTTTAGCTCGTCCAACTCCTTAGGCGTCATACGATACAGAGCCTTTGATGCCGGCGCAGTCCTCGGAATCAACTCGATCACAAATTCAACTAGCCTTCTGGGAGGCAAACTAGGAAGCTCCTCTGGAAATACGTCTGGAAATTCTTGAACCATTGGAACACTCAAGAGCTGAGGGCTATTGCTACCATCAGTGTTGACCAATGATAATAGAAAACCCTGACATCCGTGCAATATAAGCTTCTGGGCTTGAAGTGCAGAGATAATAGAAATCCCATCATCTCTGGTGCCCATGAATTCCCACGAGGGTTGGTTTGGAGGCCAAAACGTGACCACCCTCGCTTGGCAATCAACTGTGGCATGATAAGCCGCCAATGAATCCATGCCCAGAATAATATCAAACTCAACCATCTCGAGAACTGACAGATCCACGGTTAGGGTATAATTGCCGAAGTCCAATGGACACGCCTTGACTTCCTGCGTGATATCCAATACCTCACCGGATGGTAGAGACACTGATAAACATTATGATCTAAGGGTAGGCACTCTACTAATTTTTCCCATAAACAGTCGTGATATGAAAGAACTAGAACTACCGGTATCAAATAATTCAGCAGGAAATGCATAAACCGATATCATACCACGAAAGACCGATCCATCGGCCCACTATGCCTCCTCTCTGGTGACTGCATAAACTTGGCTTGTCTCTGGAGCTGAAGGTGGCAACGCTAAAATCGACTGTGACTGAGAAGATGAAGGTCCAGTAGTCTGCTGGGGCTGATATCCAGAAGGCCCAACCGACTGCTGAGACTGATAACCCGAAGCTCCAGCCGACGGCTGATACTGATAAACTACAGGCTGGTATGCTGGAGGTGGCTGCTGATAGTACAACCCTGTCACATAATATTGAGATCCCACTGGTGAGGAGTATTCATGCCCAGGCATACCATACATCTGAACTGGTGGTGGAACTGCCTGCTGACGTCCTGTCTGCTGTGGTCGGAATGACGTATGAGTCTGACGGCCGCCTCGATATGGCCTCTGCGGTCCTGATCGGCCACCTCGAGGAGTAAATGCTGCAGACTTATGCTGAGCCTTCAAAGGACAGCCTCGACTCTCATGACCTGGAAGATTACAATAGTAACAGATGGGGTGCTCTAGGGGACAATCTGGTCTGCCATGATCCTTAGAACCACACTGAAAACAATGAGTCGCACCAGTAGTAAACCTCTGAGTCTACTGAGAACCCTGCGATGATCCTGCTGAAAACCATCCAAACTTCTGGGGTCGAGACTGAGGCCCAAAAGTCTCCTGCGTACTCTGACTCCTGCTACTGCGCTTTTGTCCAACTGTCTGTTGTCTCTGTGTCGCTGCTGAACCCTAAGTGGTCTGCTTCCCTTTGTTCTTATCACCATGCAACTGATGCTGGATCATCTCGGTATGTAAAGCCCGATCCAAAGCCTCATGATATGAAGTAGGAACCCATCCTGACATACACACTTGGATATATCCAGCTAAGCTCAGTATAAACTGTGTCGTCCGCTCCTCCTCCGTAGCAACCAACTGAGGACAAAACTCTGCCAAGTGATTGAATTCCGCCTCATACTCCATAACTGAGCGGTCTCCCTAATGAAGAGCAAGAAACTCCTGTACGAAACACGGCAGGATAATACTTGCCCTCAAAAGCCTCGCGGAAAGAAACCCAAGAAATTGGTCATCCACCAATAAGAGTCTTCTGCATATTCCACCAAGTTACAGCCTGATTTCGAAGATGATATGTAGCCAACTCCACTTTCTCTATGTCTGTGAGGGTCATATAGCTGAATGTGTCCTCCAATATCTTCAACCAAGCACGAGTAGCATACGGATCTAGTTCCCCATGGAACAGTGTGAAACAACCCTTCACTGACGCTACCAGCAACGGAATCCGAGCTATGTCCAAAGCCAACTCGCTTGGGCAGGGGGTACCCTTGATGGCACTCCAGGAACTGCCGTTGGTGGTACTGATGGACCTGCCTCTGATGGTACAACTGGAACTACTGTCGGATCAGGAGAAGGAACTCTCAGTGGCGGAGGTCTTAGCTCACCCGAAGGGTCCTGGTGAGCTGATCCCCGACCAATCGGCTCCACTCTGGTGGGTCTCTCAACCTCCTGATTCGTGTCTCCCTAGGCCTCCTCTGGCCTCCCCCGTGATCGTCGTTGACGACCACGAGCAAGGGGTGGAGATAACTCAATACGACGAGGCATATTTGTTAACAAAAACCAACATACATTATTTAGATATTTTATCCAAATTTAAAACCACTTACTTCTTGTTTGCCGGGAGAAATCTTGTCGCTACCAAGTCCCAAATCATAACCATACTGAAAAAATGACTCCGCGAAAATACAACCAAATCCATAAAATACCGATGACCTCGAAAAATAACTTCGTCAACCCTCAAGAAAAAGACTCCGTAAAAATAAACAATTCTGTAACATACAGATTGACATCGTAAAACAACTCCATAAACCCACAGACACCAAAACATCGCAAAACCTCGCTCTGATACCAAAAATTGTCACGATCCCAGAGGCACATGCTTACTCGAAAATCGGGCAACATCTCCCCTGTACGGCGGACAAGTTGGGGCAGACATACATATACTCCAAGCATAAAGGATGGCTCAGCCATCATAACAGGAAATAAAAACATCACCATGCAGTTTATAAAGAAGATAACGAGTGGCTTGGCCACTTTAAACATAAAAGATATCACAACCCAAAGAGAACACAAAATGTCTTTACAATAATGACAAAACCTGTCTCTGAATACCTGATAAACAAATAAAATGCGAAAACTCACCAAATACCGAAATAAAAGCAACTAACCCAAATGTGAAAAATAACTCAACTCCGGGGACTGGCAACTAGATCCTCTCCTGGCTCCAAGAAACGTAGCTACCTGCTATCTGAAACCAAAAGAGAAAGCAGGGGTGGTGAGTCCGGGCGGACTCATCGGGTATATGAGTAGACAATAAGCATGACATAACAAAAGGTATAATAAGTAGAGAATCAACAGGGTACAGTCCATAAGGAATATAGGAATACCTAAACATGCATAACATATATAGAACATGTTATTAAACCGAATAACAACTAAGCAGGTATAAAACATCGCATCAACAATAAATCCAACATATACATGCATGTCAATCAAGGGCAACAATCATAGCTCATATAAGCGCATCAAACACAAGCAAATGCATAAATGAAATACGTATGCATATGATGCAATGACATGTGTTACCCCTGACGCTAGTCAAGCCGCCAACACATCTCATCTATGTGACCGAGTGGGTAGGGCTGTGATAACTGTACGCACTCTAACAAATACCACAGAAAGGTGTGGTTGAGTGGACAGGATGTTGGGGAGCCAACACTCTAAAACCCCGATACATAGGGGGAGCCACCAACAACTCTAATATCCCTCGAAAAACAACGGTGAGGGTATCACTGCTTGCCTACAACTGCAACATGTGTGGCATAACAGGACAGTTGCTCGCACTCTAGCAACTACCACGACAATAAGTGGTTGAGTGAACCGAGCAACTAAATGACTAACGACGGCTTAACCATATGAAAGTCCAACAGTTGTTAGTATGCAACATGCATATATGGTGCATGCTACAAGATGCACGAACAACCAGAGAAACAACAATGCAACAAAATCTAACAAGTAAACGATACAACGGTACAACCAACCAGAAATCAAAAACCAACGATTATGCACCTACACTACTAGGTAGGATATTTCTAATGCCAAATAAACCTATTTGTGTTTAATGGACTTCTAAGTACTCACGTACAAGCGACACTTTACAGAACAGAAAACCAATAGGGGATTGTACGGATACAAATTTTGAATACTCGAAGATCAACGAAGAATAAGTATCAACGGCAATGTTAAAATAACAAACAACAAGGAATAAGGTCAAACAACCTATTAGACATAAAATAGTCATGCTTTAAGGTAAAAGGAACTACTCGAGTACAAAGGAGAAGTACCCGCCTTTTAATTGTAAAACGTGACCGAAATAAATTTCCCACGATCAACCGTGCGAGTCCAACTTAAGGACCTGTATCAAAGGCATAGTGTTAGCTAATAATATGAGATATTTAGCTAAACAAACTTTCTTATATAATTAGGATTATCCCAATTATTATATTCATTTAATTAATCAAGTTAAATACTCGGTTTAATCAATGAAGTATATATATATATATTCTCAATTCTTTGCATGGACCAAATGCACAATAAAAGGGTTTGTTTATATAGGTCAACCTCTAATATGAGAAACATGGTTGAGCTGTAGATCAATGAAGATGATCCACAAGATTAAACAATTCTAACTATATATACTTTCATATGCCATTACATCACAAAGTTAAGAAGTGCATTAAAAGTTAAACAAATCAACAATCAAACACTAAAGCTTATAGTACTATAGTACTTTCACAAACTCTGTTCTCATCTCTCTGCATCTGATACTTACTTAATCTTTCTTGATCCTAGCATTGCTACTATTGCATCTACACCTTCATGAATCTACTCACAGTGTAATCGTACAACTTGCTCTTGTTCTTCACCGAGTATAATATTGATTTTTCTACTCAGACACTACATCTAAAAACTTAATGAGAATCAACAAAAGAAGCAAAAACCTAACCTCTAATCATCAATGTATTCAAGGAAACCCTAACACACAACCAAGCCTTACCTGAATCGGCAGGAAGAAGAAATCGTTGGCAACAAGGGCAGTGATCGGGAAACCCTAAAACCAAAAATCAAAGCAAATTCGAATTTTAAACCCAAATCAAATTCCCTAACCAAACTTCTTGACAAAAATTAGAGACACAAACTTAGCACAAAGCAATCTATAATCAAAGACCTTACCTAATTTCTACACCGGTGGTGAGGAGTAAGGGCAGCGTCGACAACGTGAGGTGCAGCGCCGAGAGAAGAGGAAGGAAGAAGATGAAGGCTACTAAGAAGTTGAAGATTGTGAAGAGGTCTCAGCGACGACGGCGGGCGGCGCGATGTAGCGTCGGCGTCGCTGAGGCGGAACCGCTCGCGTGCGGGCTGCGGCGACGTCGAAGCAGGAACAGGGGGAATTGGGAGATGAGGGAAGTTAGGGCTTTTAGGGGTTTTAAATAGTTTTTTTAGCAGTTTTACAAAAAGGCCCCCTAAATTTGGAAAATTACAACTAAACCCTTTAAAATTTTGATTTTCAACAATATACCTATGACCTATCAATTCTCTATCTTTTTCCTTCTTCTACATCAAAATTACCATCTCCCTTTATTTTCCTACTATTAATAAATATTATCTTGTTTGGCTCCCTTCTATCTCGTTTTCATATCTCATTTTTCTTATTACTATTATATTTCACTTTATATTTCATGTATTGTTCTCCATTATTATTTTTATATAATTCACCTCATTCTTCATTATCATTCTCAATTCTATAGTTTAAAATCTTGAGTCATTTCACCCGATACAGACGAAACATCTCGTCCTCCATTGGACCGACACCAACAAAAGCACGCTTTGGGTGTCGGTGTGTTGTGAAGCGTCTGAACACATTGCGCGGGCCTGACGAGGACTTCAGACGCATCGCACAAGCCTGATAACGAGTTCGGGAGTGTCGTGTGGTTTTTGCGATACGACACCGGAGACAAGCTTGTACAAGTGTCGGTCCCCGGATGGAACGAGATGTTTAATTTATATAAATGGCTAGAGATTTTTAATTATAATATGGAGAATGATACATGAAGAATGAGGTGTCTTTTCCTTATTTTTAACATGAATAATGATTGGGAGAGTGAAAATAGGAGAGTGAAAACCATAGTGAATGACGTGGCACCTTATATGCACGATCTCCGACGGGTTCACCGTGCCCCCAGGGTATAGTTTGATTCGGGGCGGCGGCCGAAGGCCGCCGATGGTGTCCAAGCGATAATCGGAAGTGTACATATAAAGTGTCATGTCATGCCACATCATGCCAAATCATTCACTATGATTTTCACTCTTCCATTTTCACTTTCTCTATCATTACTCTTTTAACATTTATGCTTCTCTTATTTTCTTTTACCTTTTGTCATTTTTTTATCATTGTCGTTTCTTTCTCCTTTTTTTATTTATCCTTTTCTTTTCCTTCTATTTTTTCTTCATTTACGTACTCGTCATTGTTGCCCAACTTATCTGTTGTCTCTCAATTCTCTTCTTCTCCTTTTGTCCTCATTTTCTTTCTCCTTATATTTTGTAATTCTTGTTTTTTTATTTGTGCTATGTTTTGTTGTTATGTTCACACTTTCTATTTTATTTGTCTTCTTATTAATATCCTTTTTTCCCGTCTTTTTTCTTGTTTATTGTTTTTAGTGTTATTATTTCTCTTCCTCATTATTTCTTTCTCTTATCTTTTTCTCTTTGTTTTCTTTTCGCTTTTTTGTGTTCTTCATCTTCCACTTCTATGTTCTTCATTCATTTTTCTTTAATATCTCCTTATTGCTCTATCTTTTTGCTCTTTATCCTTCTTTGTCATCATCACTTCATAATTATAGTTTTTTTCACTCTTTTTCTCTTTTTTTCATACTCTTCAGTATCTTGGTTTTTGTTATCATTTTATTTTTCTTTTGTATCTAATCGTTTCATTAAGGAGTCTTCGTCACCTTGATCTCTTATTTGTTTTAAATTCTATTCCACATTTATTATTCTCATTCATATTATTATATCTAAGATTTTTGCAAATTATTTATTAACATGGAGTTACATCATGGTATGATCTTGTTATTTTTGCATATCTTATATTTATTATATTGAGTCAATAGAAAAAACTCTTTTTTTATTGTTATTTCTTCAATGTTTACTGAATTTATTATTCTTGAAACAAACCAAGTCGTCCATTCTTATATTTCATAAGAACTTAAAAGAAAACGAAATAGTATTCCTTGTCAAATTGTTATCACTATTTTATTTATAGGTTAGCCATTATTTAATTCTAATTTTTCTTTGCATTATTTTTATTTGAGAATCCTTAATCAAACATTTAATTGTAAATTATCAAGTAAACTAGTTTCAATATTGTCATCTTGACACCAAGTAAAATAGCGATTATTCTGTGGGCTATTGAATTCATTAATCCACGCACAAATATCAGAAGCAATCTTCTAGAACCTGTTAATTCGAAAAAAATACCAGGAAATAGTAAAATAAACGGCACTGCCAAAAATATTATTAATCAAAAACTTCTCTTCCTTTACATCAGCCCTAACTTATGTTTAAATAGCCTAAGAAATAAAAAAATAGTCACAACAAAAATATCGCAACAGAAAAAGTAAAAGAAAACTCATTCTAAAAAGAGATAAAGTCTAAACAAAGTTTTAGAAAAGAAATATAATTCTAAAAATTTTTAATGAACTAAAATCCTAAAATTGCAAAAGATAAAAATTACCAAAAATATCTAAAATACCACAAAAACTTAAAAATTATAAAAAAAGACTAATTTACTAAATTAATAACGAAAATCCATAGAATGTTCCTGCATCAAACGCCTTGTTTGAAAAGAACTCATCCTCGAATTTAGGTGGTAATCCAGGAGGAAGATCGTCTGATATCAAATTGGTAAAATTCATTAGCAATTGCTGAACTTTCTTATCGGGAGTTTCATGAGGATCTTCTATATAGTCATCGCCTTCATCACCAACTTTAGTGACTTTCAGCCCGTACTTCTTCTTGACAATAGCCTTCTGATTGTGATAAACATCTACATCCATCTTCATGGCCTCCTTGAAACAAGAAGTCCCCATAGGAAGAATCATGAATTCTTGCCTAGCATGTTTATTTTCAGTATGTGATCCTCCATTGATAGCATTAAAAGCAGGGACATGCAAAACTAAGTTGTTTTAGACAAGATTTACTATGTGTTGATAGAGTAGAATGTTCGTCATAATTGCACTCATTTTGCAACATCTTCATCTTGATTCTCTTCTGGATTAAATTCCCCCCATTCATTATTGCCTTCGCCATAGTCATCGTCTTCGTCTTCAATAAATTTGGTTGACTCAACACCCTTGTTGTCGATTTGATCACCTGTCCTATACAATTTATCATTATCCTTCAACCCCATAGAATTGTAAGAATTCCCACTTTGATGACCAACATAAGTACATGCAATCGATGACCTTTTTTTATGATTTCTTCTCGAAGCCAATTGGGAACTGCAACCTTTTTTGAACGTCTAGAAATATTAAAATTGACACTTGCCTTAGTAGACATTATTGTTGCATGATTGAGAGATATCCCTGTGACTAAACCAAAAGGACAATCTATTTCTTGTTTACAGATAATGACTTCGCAAAGGTTATTAACCTTTGCATCACATGAGGCAATGGTAGTTATATGAATCATACCAAAATGTTCTCTATTTGGTTTAAGGGTGATGATACTGTCCATATTAGAACTGTGAGACTCATCCACCATCTTTAGTTTATTTTGCTTCTTCCTCAGTTTAAAGATCCATATTAACTTCATTGACAGCTTCTTCTATTTTATGTACTGGCTTGCTAATTAACTTGATATCATCTTTGTCGTAAATTAGATCATCGACAATTTCGATCTTGTCATCTATATCATTCTCAAGAAAAATTTTATCCAAACTAAAATAAAAGAATTTACGACCTTTAAGATCTATGGCACTACGAGGACAATGTTGTGAGACTTCCTCAGTCGGAACCTACCTGCCATAACCTTGACCATGTACCTCATGATCTTCAAGATCTTGCATTGTTAAATACTGGGATAATTGTCTCTTCAATTATCTCGTCTTTAGTGCTATAATCACGGTGTGAGGCTTCCTCAGTCGAAACCTGTGGGATCGATGTGATGATAGAGGGGGTGAATATGGATAACGATTTTTTGGATCAAATTAAATACAGCGGAAGTAAACAAGTCAAACATGGCTAACACCTTATTTTTTACTTAGTTCAGAGTCTATGACAATTCATACTCCAAGACCCACGGTCCTTGACCATTTTCGTTGGGCAATACTATAATTCGTGAATGAAGTACAAGAGTTATTGATTAAGTATAGAAAATTGAAATTATACCGACGACACTAAAAGAAGGAATTTGTTGCAGAAGTAGCGTGTCATCGATCTTGAACTTCTTGAGCGCAGCGAACTCGAGCACGAAAGCTTTATCGTTGAGATTTCGAGAGCTTGAGTTTATGTTTGAGTTGATGTTTGAAGCACTTGGGTTCTTAGGTGCCTGAGCCCTCACAAGCGCCCCTGATCGCAGCAACTGGTTTCTTTATCCTGCAACCAAGGTTAGTCCTAGAACACATCAAAATAAAATAAATGCATAAATGACAACCAGAGTTGTCTGCTTCTTACTTTGAATTTCAAATGAAATCTTAGGTTGAACCGACGCCTACTGTTCTCTCTTTCGAGGAACGCGTCCTCACCTATTCCACTCTGGAGAAGTTACATTTTGCCAACCGACTCCTCTGGTTGGACTTTTGCTCGGCCTCCGAAACTCCCAGATCTCGAGATGTCCATTCCTCGACCCGTCTATACTTCTGTCCATAGTCTTCACTCGGCTAAGTCTTCTATCCGATCTTCCGGATCAGGTCTTCGGTACCTAGTCCCCAACTAAGACTTCATGCCCAATTCCTCGACCCAGGTCTTCGTGCCCAACCCTCAGTTAGGTCTTCGGTGTCCAGGCCTCGGCTAGGACTTCATGCCCAGTCCTCAACTAGGACTTCATGCTCAACCCTGCAGGTCAAGACTTCGTGCCTAGGTTAACAAGGACTTTCCTGCACACTTAGTAAATTCCCATGTTGAGAGAACCGGACCGGACCGGCCGGTCGGACCGGTCGGACCGGGAACCGGCCGGATTTTCGGTCCGGATGAGTGAAGAAAACCGACCTCTTAAAACCCGGCTTTGAACCGGTTTGAACGGCCGGGAACCGGGTGAACCGGTCAATCCGGTTCACCCGATTTGATTAAAAAATAAAAAAAAGTTAAAAAAGTAAAAAACAGCGTCGCTCCGTCTTCTTTCGATTAATTATTTAATTTAATCAACAGCGCCGCCAACTTTAATAAGCAGAAAACCTAATTAATTTAATCAATTAATCACGCGATTTCTTCTGGCGTCGCTCCGTCTTCTTTCTCTCCGCATCGCCGAGCGTCGCCAACGTCGCCGAGCCTCCGCCAGCGTCGCCAGTCGCCGCACCTCCGCCAACGTCGCCTGCCGTCGCCAGCTTCGCTGCATCGCATCGTCTCCGCCAGCGTCGCCAGCTGCCGCACCTCTGCCAGCGTCGCCTGCCTACGCCGTCGTCCCCGCATCGCATCGCCTCCGCCATCGTCGCCAGCCGTCGTACCTCCGCCAGCGTCGCCAGCATCGCCAGCCGCTGTGCCTTCGCCAGCGTCGCCAGCCGTCTCCGCCAGCGTCCTCGCATCGCGTCAGCTCCACGGCGTTTCGCTTCTGAAGGTAACAAGCTCTGCAGCTAAGTTCTAAAGACAATTGAATGATCCGGAGACAATTGAATCGTGCGGCTTGATGATAGAAAGCATGCAAATCTGCCTTGTCCGATCATCAAGCCACCACCGGATGATTCAATCGAGTATTGATTCAATACTCAATTTTATTTTTATGTATATATTGCCCAGTTGAACTCTGCCGTAGTGCCGTGCCTTTGATGCCTTTGAGGAATGTTAAATACTTTTGTTTGTTTTATTATATCAGTTAAATTCTTTTATTTTTAAGAATATTAAATTCTTTTATTTGCTTCATTAATCAATTGATTAGCTACTTACAGTTCTGTAACAAATAATATTTTTTTTTATTTATTTCGTTATGTCAAATGTAAATTCAATTTGTAGATTCAGATATGGATGCTCCAACTTCAAATCAGTCTATAAAAGTAAACAGTATCGTACCTGAAGCTGCAGCTGCCAATCCTGACAGTGAAAACCAATCTTCTTCAAGTGCTTATCGTGGGAAAACTGATCCAGCATGGAAGTATTTTAATTTGACAATTGAGAAAGGGAGACCATTATATACATGCTTGCTTTGTTTAAAGCAATACAAAGGTGGAGGGATTAATAGGATGAAGCAACATCTTGCAGGAAAAACAGGAAATATAGCTAAATGTATGAAAGCTTCTCATGATGTGAAAGAGGAAATGTTGGCAAGTTTGGAAGAAGTCAAGAAAACTAAGAGTAATGATGATTCTCTGAGCTTTGGTGATGAGACTGATGAAGCATTTGAACAAGAGATTAATCTTAGTCATCCACCATCTAAAGTGCAAGTTGTTGGAGACAAAGGCAAGCAAAAGGCAAAAGTTAGTAGTTACTTTGCAGCAAGATCAACTCAGGGAGGTCAACCAAGTTTGAAAAGTGCATTTCAAAGCAAGGAGGCATTACATGAAGTTGATTTGAGAGTTGCTAGATGACTTATTCATGCAAGGATTCCTTTTATTGCAATTCGATCACCTTTCTTTAAAGATGCACTGGATGGTATTGCTGGTATTGGACCTGGTTATAAAGGTCCTTCTTATGACAATTTGAGGGTTCATTTATTAGGAGATCTTAAGAAAGAATGTCAACTACTTGTG
The DNA here is from genome assembly GCA_024364735.1 of Boesenbergia rotunda. Lineage (NCBI taxonomy): Eukaryota > Viridiplantae > Streptophyta > Magnoliopsida > Zingiberales > Zingiberaceae > Boesenbergia > Boesenbergia rotunda. The sequence goes on along the minus strand of JAGFNQ010000075.1, from coordinate 330,137 downwards.
GATAGTTATCGGAATAAATGGAAAGAAAGTGGTTGCACACTTATGGCTGATGGGTGGATAGATCAGAGACAAAGAACTTTGATCAATTTTTTGGTATATTGCCCAGTTGGTATGTGCTTTGTGAAGTCTGTTGATGCTTCAGATGTGGTAAAAAATGCCTCTACATTATGCAAATTATTTGATGAAGTTATTGAATGGATAGGGCCTAGTAATGTTGTGCATGTGGTAACTGACAATGCGGCTAATTATGTAGCGGCTGGGAAACTCATTCATGACAAGTATGAAAGCATTTTTTGGTCTCCTTGTGCTGCTCACTGCTTAAATCTCATTTTGAAAGATATAGGTACTATGCCTCATATTACTAGCCTTGCATCTCGAGCTTCAAAGATAACTATCTTTGTTTACAATCATATGGTGTTCTTGTCTTGGTTAAGAAAAAGGTCTGGTTGGAAGGAAATTGTTCGTCCAGGAGCTACTCGTTTTGCAACTGTCTTTCTTACATTGAAAAATATATATGAACACAAGGCAGATTTGCAAGCTTTGGTTGTTGACACACATTTCACTGGGCACAAGTTAGGTAGGAGTGCTAATGGGAAAGCTGTTAGTGCTATTGTGTTAGACAACAAGTTTTGGGATGGTTGTCGTACCACATGTAAGCTTATAGGCCATTTGATTAGATTGTTGAGAATTGTAGATTCTGATGAAAAACCTTCATTGGGATATGTATATGAAGGTATGCAAAGGGCTAAAAATGCTATCAAAGAGATGTTTATGAACAAGACGACATCATATGAACCATACACTCAAATCATTAAGGCAAGATGGGATAAACATTTGAAGCGAAGTCTCCATGCAGCAGCCTACTTTCTAAACCCTGCTTTCTTTTATGATGAGAAGTTCATTGAGAAAAATCAAGTTATGCGAGGTGTACTTGATATGTTTGATGTAAAGAGCCTTTGTAGTGACACAATTAAAGCATTGAAAGAGGTACAAATATATCGGGATCGCACAGGAAGCTTTGCTAGGCCAAAAGTTGTACAAGCAGCCAAGGAACTCCAACCTAGTAAGAAATTTTATCTAGTAGTTTCATTTGTTTGAATGTTTTAAAATAAATACTAAATAGTAAATGACTAAATGTTGATGATTAAACATTTATATATAATTTTTGCAGGTGAATGGTGGAGATATTTTGGTTCTAGCACCCCAATTTTGTAAAAGATAGCTATTCGTCTTCTTAGTCAAACATCTTCTTCCTCAGGGTGTGAACGCAATTGGAGTATTTTTGAACAAATTCATACTAAAAGAAGAAATAGGTTGGGGCATCAAAGATTGAATGATCTTGTTTATGTGACCTATAACATGAGCCTTAAATCAAGGTATTATGATTTACATTATTAAACTATTTAATATTTGGTAATTTATGTTATTTTTGCAACTTTAGGATAGTAAACTTTAGAAGTTATTTTAATATTTTAAGTTTGCATATTAGGTTACAACAAAAGAAAAGATCTTATGATCCAATTGACTATGAAAGTATTGATCTAGTTGATTTTTGGGTGATGGAAGAAGTAGAAGAGCCAGAACTTCCTAATGATCTACAAGAGCTAATATATCAAGAAAATGCTATACCTTCATCTCATTCTCATGAGTTTTGTAGTTTTCTTTGTTATAGAATATATTTTTATTGATGTTTGTATAAATTATTAACATATTCTATATCATTTTCATGTTTTTACTTTTTAGATGATGATGAGAGACATGAGATTGGTCTATTTGATGCTACTATGCCTCGTGGATATGGTTCATTTGGTGACGATGGAGATGAAGATGAAGATAGACATGAAGCATTTGATGATGGAGATATTCAACAAATTAATGCTGATTTTGATGATCCTATTTGATTCATGAATTTAAAAGTTTGAACTTTTAATGTTTCCCTTATGTTTTTGACTTATTGTTATGTTTTGAAGTCGAACTTTTGAATTTTGATTGACGTCAACTACTTTTGGAAAAGTGAGATTATATGTGCTTTGCTAGTGTTCTCTATTTAAGTGTGCAAAAACATATATGATAATATGATATAACATGCTTTACTTAGTTGATTTACTCTTGAAGAATGTAGTTGAGTCAATTGTTAATTCTATATATTTAATTATTTATATAAATACATGCTTTATTATATACCGGTTATATCCCGGTTGGACCCCCGGTTAAACCGGTTGAACCTCTGAACCTCTGAACCCTTGCTCCGACCGGTTCGATGTCCGGTCCGGTTCTCAGAACCTTGGTAAATTCATTAGATCACCATATAAACTTAACTTTGAACCCTTTGTCATTATCAAAACCAGGTTCAATCTGGTGCTTCTAGCACCAACAATCTTCTTCTTTTTGATTTATGACAACTCAGTTCAAAAGTAAGTTAAAAAATGTATGAACAAGAAATAAACTATAGTTAACCAACAGATTCAATATTAAAGAAATTTTCTTAAAACATTTGAGGAAAATAGAAACTTTTAGCTCTCCCCCTTGATAAGTGGTCTCCCCCTTATTTTAAAAATATTTGTAATTTTTTGAAAAGAAAAACCTTGCAAAATTAAAATAGTACATAGAGCTCCCCCTTGATGTGAAATTCTCCCCCTGAAGCTTTTGAAAAATATGCAAGTTTGAGTTTTCACTTTGCTTTTTCTACTCTCCCCCTTTGTCATATATTAAAAAAATTATAGTAGATATTCTTTTTAAAAACTTTGATTAAGGAAAATATTGAGTATCATAGCCTATGAAGTTTGCAAAACCATAAGAAAATTTTGAAAAAGTTATTCAAAAAAAATGTCAGGTATTAATTTTTAAGAAAGCAAATGATAGGGAACTATAGGATCGAAATGGAGTGATAGAGGGGGGTGAATATTGCTTTAAAAATTCTTCGAATTTTAGAACGATCGAGTACGCAGCAGAAAACAAAACATGGCACGCTAACACAAGTTAGTTTTACTTGCTTCGGACTCATGACCGGCTCCTACTGCAAGGCCCACGATCATTGATCGTTTACTTTGGGCAATCACTAATAATCGGATGAATGTACAGATTACAAGATTTAAGTGCGCAGAATGAAATGAAACAAATATATCGACTACTTTTTGAATGAGAAGACCTTCACTAGGAGAGCTAGACGGTGTTTCGGCATTGTCGAAGCTTTGATTGTGCAACACACAGGTCAACAGAATGATCGCAGGGTGTTAATTGATGTCCTGAAGTGCTGCTCTCGACTCCTTTATGTGGGGACCGGTGTCGTCGATAGAAGGGGGTGAATATCGACATGTTAAAAATCTTGCAGAAAGTGTGTCGTAAACGTTGAGGTTCGTTCTATTCAGAGTTAGTAGCACAGCGGAAAAATAGACAGAACAAAAATCAAACAACAGAGTGCGCACAGGTTTTTACTTGGTTCCCAACCCGCCCCCCCCCCCCCAGGGTTAGTACGTCCAAGGTCTAAGCACGGGAAACGCCCGTCCACTAATGGTCTCCTTTTCGGACTTTCCGGAGGCGGAGAAACTCATCTTACAGTGTACGTTTTACAATCAAAAAGATAGACAAACTTAAATGCATAAATTAAACGCAAACCAAACAAAAAATTGAACGCCCGACCGATCTAGAACTCCGAAGTGCCGCGCACTTCCTCCTGGAGCCTCCTTGGTCATAGAGCTTCATCTCTAGCACTTTGTCATCAATCGGAATGCTTAGAATGATGTTTTCATTGGTGTTGTGAGTTAAGGGGTCGAACCCCTTTATATAGTCATGTCTTGGGCGCCTGAGTTGCTATGGGGCGCCTTACAAGCCTTGGTCAAACCTCATCTTTGCGTCAAACTTGCAGCAACTGATAAGCACCAGTCCAAGGCCCCCAAGACCATCCAGGGTGCCTGGATGCATGGGGGCGCCCTGGAGCAGCTTTCTAGTAGTTTTGTGTGTTTGTTTGTCTGCTTTGCCCCCAATTCTAGGTACCTGCAAGATATACAAACACAAGACAAGAACATATATAATCATAACCTTAACGAGTTGGTTCTGACTTTAGATTTCTTACGAAACCCTATGTCGAACCGACGCCTATGTTCCCTTCCCGGGGAACGCGCCTTTCGCCTACTCCTCTCAGGAGAAGTTTTGCCAACCGGCCCATCCGGTTGGACTTTTGCCCAATCTTACGACCAGGACTTATTTCCCAACTTTCACGAGGACTTCGGTGCCCAGCCCTCGGCCAGGACTTATTTCCCAATTCCTCGAATCAGGACTTCGTGCCCAGTCCACGACCAGGACTTATTGCCCAACCCCATGTCAGGACTTCAGTGCCTAGACCTCGGCCAGGACTTATTGCCCAATTCCTCGAATCAGGACTTCGTGGCCAACCCTCGGTCAGGTCTTCAGTGCCCAGCCCGCAGCCAGGACTTAGTGCCCAATCCATGATCAGGACTTAGTGCCTAGGTTAACTAGGACTTTTCTTCACTTTGGTATTGATTTCTTGACTTACCCTTCCCTTGTTTAATGTATCACCAACTTAAGCATATTATTAAATATTGAAACATTAGAGGAGGACATCACTGATGCATCTTGCACCAACAATCTCCCCCTTTTTGATGTTTGACAATATCTTAAGTTAGATTGGATTAAAGGGTTAAGTTATGATCCTTGGGATAAACTGGAAAAAATTGATCTAAGTTTTGATTCTTGAAAAAACATTTTGACTTAAACTTTGACCCTTGGGAGAAAAAAATTCTAACATAAGCTCTCTCCTTGGAAAAACATTTTTATTTAACCTTTGATCCTTGGGAGAAATTTTTTTAAAAAAAAAAATCTAACTTAAGCTTTCTCTCCCCCTTTATCATACATCAAAAAAATGGCAAACAAACTTGCACCAACAATGAAAAAAAAATTCTTTTCCTTTTAAAAGTACTTAGGATAATTCTTTGAAAGCATATAATTTTTGATAAAATATTTTGAAACTCCTTTTTGTTTAAAAAACTAAGTACTAGTTTAAAAAACTAAGTACTTAAATTGCACAAAAAAATTGTACTTTCAAAAGTATTGTGCACTTGGAAAAATATTTTATATTTTTAGAAAAAGATTTTGAACTTAGAAAATTTTTGTACTTAGAAAAATATTGTCTTAGAAAAATTTTCATTTGGAATAGATTTTCACAAAAAGAATTTGCACTTAGAAAAGATTTTCACTTAGAAAAATTTTGTGCTTAGAAAAATATTAGTACTTTGAATGAAATTTTGTTTTGAAACATAATATTTTACTTGACTTGGTTTCTTTTCCAGTCTGACACAATCTTAGGAAACCTTGTTGACTACAAGGACATTTCCCTAAGTTCCCTGGAAATTCTCCAAATTCAAGTAAATATTATTTCAAAATGATTCCAAAAGTCAATATAATTTTGAAAATAAGTTCTTGACTTGGATTCCTTTCCAATCTGACACAATCCTAGGAAATCTTGTTAACTACAAGGACATTTTCTTAAGTGTCCTGGAAATTCTCTAAACTCAAGTAAGGTTATTTATAAAAGTGATAAAATAAGCCAAAAATAAATTTTTGAAAATGATAGTATAATTATCTTTATAAAGTGATTTTAAAAGAAATGACTTTAAAATGATAGTATTTTGAAGAGAAAATACTTATGGTTCAAAAGGATTTCGAAAATACAGTATATGAAAACATAATATTTTGAAATGTTCAATAATTCTTTTAGTTTGACCTCCCCCTAACCTTGACACAGTCCTCGGAAGCTTGTTGACTACAAGCGATCTTCCTCTGAGTCTTAGGGTTTGATTCAAACCAAAAGAATTATCTAATAGTTTTTAAATTGTCAGAAAATAGAATTAATTTCTTTTGACTTAGACTCCCCCTAAATCTGACACACAATCCTAGAGTTCTTGTAGATCATGAAGAAGACTCCCTATGTGTCTTTAGGGTTTATCAAAATCAAAAGAGCAATAAGCACAATTCTTGCAATGTATTTTGAAATATTATGATAAAAGACATAATTTTCAAAAGAATATTTTGAAGAATAAACTGAGTTTTTGAGATAATTTTTCAAAGACACATTTTGAAATAATTATAATTTTTTAAGGCACAATTTTCGAAAGAATAAAATGTAATAAGTTCTTGAAACATTTTTCGAAAACGTTTTTGATATGATAATGATTTGTAAAGCATAAAGTTTTTGAAAAATCTGAATTTTCAAAAAAGATTTATTTTTGAAATTAAAAAAAACTCTCCCCCTGAACTTGACACCGTCTGACTCTAACTAAGTGTCTTAAGGGACTTTAGTGTTGACCTAAAAGGCTTGTGTCTAATTGTGTAGGTCAAATAATTTTTCGAAAAGATATAATTTTGAAAATGTGTATATATAAGCAATCAGGCAAGTATGAAATTCATAAAAACATTATTATGTTGAAACATTATTTTGAAAAATAAATTTTTAGAAAAATACCCTAAGTATTTTGAAAACAATTTTGAAAAGCATCTTTCAATTTATTAGTCCTTAAAATCTCACCCATTGTAAATGTCTCAGTACAAGCAAGCATGGTTGTCTTATGGGTGTATTATGAGATGCTTGAATAATTTTTCTTTGAATTACTGTTAAATCTAAGATTTAACTAAAACTTGTGTTAGATTCATATTTATCAAATAGTAATTTAAAAATGAGTTTCGATAATTGGCTTCTAGGTCTTGGCGAGGCACAGAGGCCTTCTTTGGCCATAGCCTTATTGGAGCAACAACCCTTTCCTTGACAAAGCCTTTTACCGAAAGTTCATTTTTAAACTACTTCTTGAAAAATTTTGGTCTAACTAGCTTAGGTTTTAAATTGGTAGCTTCGGCTAGTTCCACCAGATTAAACATACCAAGTAGGGTACACCTTACCCTACTTGACCTTATTAGAAGGGCTTCCCTAACGTATTATCATCTTACCTCCACCTAATATTATGTTGTTCAAGTTTCAAGTAAGTCTTTTGTCCTTAACTAACCATTCTAAATCATGCAGAAATTTAAACATGAATGTCATGATATATATCCAAAAAGTAGCAAATGCATGAGCATGATATTTATGCATGATTCAATTAAGTCAAGGCATTTTAAATTAAGTTTCTAATAATATATCAAATTTCTGATTTGATACATATCGTGTGAACCCGCGAATATGTCAAACCACTTTGACATATTTAATTTTATTAAATTGATTGTTGCAGTTGGGTAAGATTTTATTTAATTTCAGTTTAAGTTATTAAGCTTTAATTAGGATTAAGATTTATTAAGACTTAATTAGAGGATTAATTAGATTTAGATTTAATGTTGAAGTTTTTTAAGAATTAATTAAGGATTAATTGGAGTTAAATTAATTAAGAAGTAAATTAGGATTAACTTAATTAAGGTTTAATTAGGATTAAACTAATTAAGGTTTAATAAGAATTAAATTAATTAAGGTTTAATTAGAATTAATTTAATTATGGTTTAATTAGATTTAAATTAATTAAGGTTTAATTAAGGTTGTTAAGATTTAATTTGATTTTAGTTTCAAAATTTCTGGGTTAGTTAAATGTTATGGGTTTAATTGCATCATTTTCATTAATTCAAAAATGTCTGTCTTATCTACTATTTCATCATTATTTAATTTTTCAAGTTTATCTAACACTTCTGCTTTGTTTGAATTTTTGTAGATTTTATTAATTGTAGCCTTGATTCTAAAAAATTCATCTTCCTCCTCATCTTCATCATCAAAGTTATATCGTTCTACATCTTCATAGTAGGTAGAATAGTTTTCAGGGCTACTAACTAGTATTTTATAATTATCTTCAAGATTATCCAAGAAATTAATAATTAACTCATTATATAAAGAGGTTTTATTTTCAATAACCTCAAAATTATCTTTGGCATCCTCAAAATTATATCATCTTCAATATCCTCAAAATCATCTTTAGAATTATCTTTAATATCCTCAAAAATATTTTTAATATCCTCAGCCATATTCGAAGTTAAAGGATTAATGTTAATTTTATCATTATCAATAATATTATGAGAAGTATTATTATCCTTAACATTATTTGATAAAATATTAGAATTAATTCTAGAAATTGTTGCATTGATATTAAAAATTAAAGAGTTAATTTTTGATAATTTAATATTATCTACATTTGGTAATTTGTCATGCAATATATTAATTTGACTATGCAAAAAGTCTAATTTTTCAAAAAAATTATGAACATTACTATATAATTGTGCAGGAATTTGAAAATTTTTACAAACATAATATTTTCATGTTAGGATATATACTAAAAGTCTTGCTTGTGGTTATAATACATTTACATTTTAAAGAGAACCGTAAAATCACAAGGTGCATATTTATATTAGTATATGCACAAAAAGTCTCATACGTGGTATTGCAGATAACATGGTGCATGGTGTTGCACTGAAGATCATGTTATCAAGTTCCTTGCAGAAGTATAAGAAAGAGGCTCACAATCGAGATAGAGTTGGACAAACCATCAGGATGGTTGTAGTGCAATTAGGTGTGATTTGTCTTAACCATAGAATGCAAAGAGAGGTCTTCCAATTTTGTACTGACTTCATAAATTGGATTAGACCTCGGATATATATTATGGAGTACGATCTCTAAATCCCGAAATAATAACGGGCACATGTAGTTAATTAATTATTACTTTGAGTTACCAATGGGCGAGATCTATTCTGTTAGATCGATGGGCCTGATAAGTTGGGTAATAATTTTATCTGCATGGTGTGCCGTTGATTATTGACGAAATCCGTATCCTGATGAGTCGGGATGATGATGCCCCCTTGGTGAGCTCAAAAAGATCGTCATGTTAAATCTTGCAAGTGGACTATGGTCCGACATGATGAAAAGGTTGAGTGGTACTAATCAAAGATCAAGAGGATAATTAATTTAATTGTCAGTAAATTAAATTAATTTTCGGGCATTCGATATCTTAAACATGTGGAGATGGACGACTCATAATAGGTGGAGCCCATATGAAAATATGTGGGTTGGTGAGGAAGTTCAATGGGATCCTTTAGTAGAATGGTTCTCCATTAATAGATTGGGTTTGGATCCATTAGCGTACCAAGAACCAACTCCTCCTCATGGTCACTACCTTAGCCCTATAAATACCCCATAGGAGTCATGATACAAGGAATTAATCAAGAATAATCATCCAACAAACCAAAACCCACAACCTCTCTTCTCTCTCCTAGGGTTGCGGCAGCCCTTCTTGGGTCCGGTGGCAAAAGGGAGAAGAAAGAGAAGAGAGGCAGCGTATCCTCTGACGTTTCTTCTTCCTCTCTACTCTTCTTTGGCCGGAGCAACTCCTGGAGTGGCTGAATCCGGCGGAGCAAAGAGGAGGAGGGAGATTTGCGCGCCGCAACAAAGAAGAAGGAGAAGGAGAGGACAGCTCGAGTTTTCATCATCTTCCTCCACTTCCATTGCTTCTTCTCCAATGGTAGGAGTCTCCCTGAGGACCGAAAGCAAGTCCAGCAGGTCAGGGAGATGCTTGGTCGCCGGTGGCACAAATTTGGAAACTTTCTTTCTATATTTGTGGTCGGCACAAGAAGTAGAAGGAAGGAGGGTGGTTGCGGGTTCGTTGGGGAAGAAGAAGGAGTTCATTCATCTTCATCATCCTATTCTTCATCTTCCTAGCCTTCCTCTCGGTGTTACCTTGCGGCCGATCGGACCTTGGAGCTTGAGGTGGCCGACGGCGTGAGGTGGAGAGGAGGATAAGTGGTCGGCTCAAGCTAACCCTAGGCTTCTAGGGTTTGTGTTAGTGGTTGGAAGAAGATTGAAGAAAGACAATTAATTCAAGGCTTTGGTGACTCTGCGTCTTGGTAGCTCATCGCCCACACAACGTCCAAGAGGGGAGGGTCATAAGGTAGAAGACTGCGAGGTAAACGGTGAGGTATAACTCTCCCTAGCTCCGTCTTTCCTTTGCTATGTTATTGCTTTGATTATATTTGACATTGCATGTTGATTAATTAATTGCCATGAATTAATTATTAGTTAATTAATATTTCAAATAATTAATGTCATGGACCCCGAAGATAAACACAAAAATCGATGATCCATTCGTCGTCTTTTTCGCGGTTAATTAATCCGGAAGGTTACAAGGCCTTAACCATGGTTTTGGCTAAGTTATAACTTGGATTAATTAACACGACGACGAGATGGTCGTTTGAGAGACGGGTCTCTATTCGGATTAAATTTTTAATCCGTAGACATAGAGAGGTCTCTCAAGTTCGACCCTGTGGTTGCTTGTGAAACCGCCAAGCCATACCCAACATTTCGTACCTTGGACGGACACTGATTCTTGTAATGCCCGTGCTTTTGACATTTAAAGCACTTGATGTGACTCCTGTCCCTCCGGACTCCTGACGCTGGTACCTCCTTTGCTGCCGGTAGTGAAGACCGAGTCTTACTAGTAGGACACTGATTTTTATAGTGTCCTCTCTTCCTGCACTTGAAACATATAATATGAAATTTAAAATTTACCATAATTAAAGAAAAATACCTAATTCAACCCTGGGCACCCCCTCAACTCCTAGCGTCTTTGCTCCGTCGGCTGTTAGTTCGGTGAAGAGCGACCAGGTTCTGATACCACTTGTGGGGATCGGTGTCGTCGATAGAAGGGGGTGAATATCAACTTGTTAAAAATCTTGTGGAAAGTGTGTCGTAAACTTCGAGGTTTGTTCTATCCAGAGTTAGTAGCACAGCGGAAAAATAGACAGAACAAAAACCAAACAACAGAGTGCACACAGGTTTTTACTTAGTTCCCAATCCCCCAGGGTCAGTACGTTCAAGGCATAAGCACGGGAAACGCCCGTCCACTAATGGTCTCCTTTTCGGACTTTCCGAAGGCGGAGAAACCTGTCTTACAGTGCACCTTTTACAATCAAAAAGATAGAGAAACTTAAATGCATAAATTAAACGCAAACCAAACAAAAAGTCGAACGCCCGGCCAATCTGGAACTCCGAAGTGCCGCGCACTTCCTCCTGGAGCCTCCTTGGTCACAGAGCTTTGTCTTTAGTGTTTTGTCACCAAACAGAATGCTTAGAATGATGTTTTTGTTGCTGTTGTGAGTTGAGGGGTCGAACCCCTTTATATAGTCATGTCTTGGGCGCCTGAGTTGCTATGGGGCGCGGTACAAGCCTTGGTCAAACCTCATCTTCGCATCAAACTCGCAGCAGTTGATAAGCACCAGTCTAGGGCACCCTAGACCATCCAGGGCGCTTGGATCATCCAGGCGCCTGACATCCAGGGCGCCTGGATGCTTGTGGGCGCCCTGGAGTGAGCAGCTTTCCAACAGTTTTGTGTGTTTATTTGCCTGCTTTGCCTCCAATTCTAGGTACCTACAAGATATACAAACACAAGACGAGCACATATATAATCTTAGCCTTAATGAGTTGGTTCTGACTTCAGATTTCCCTCGAAACCCTAGGTCGAACCGACGCCTATGTTCCCTTCCCGGGGAACGCGCCTTTTGCCTACTCCTCTCAAGAGAAGTTTTGCCAACCGACCAATCCAGTTGGACTTTTGCCCAATCTTACGACCAGGACTTATTGCCCATCTTTCACCAGGACTTCGGTGCTCAGCCCTCAGCTAGGACTTATTGCCTAATTCCTCGAATCAGGACTTCGTGCCCAGTCCACGACCAGAACTTATTGTCCAACCCTATGTCAGAACTTTGGTGCCCAGCCCTCGGCCAGGACTTATTGCCCAATTCCTCGAATCAGGACATTATGCCCAACCCTTGGTCAGGTCTTCGGTGCCCAGCCCGCAGCAAGGACTTTGTGCCCAATCCATGATCAGGACTTAGTGCCTAGGTTAACTAGGACTTTTCTTCACTATGGTACTGATTTCTTGACTCACCCTTCCCTTGTTTAATATATCACCAACTTAAGCATATTGTTAAACATTGAAACACTAGAGGAGGGAATCACTGATGTATCTTGCACAAACACTTTATATAATACTCATTTGGGCGCCTGAAAGTCCATACAGGCATCCTAGTCATAGCGTCTCGGGCGGCAATTCTATCCGTTGCATAGTAGGCGACCTAGTCCCTTTCAGGCGCCTCAGTGTCGACGTGGCTCCTCCACTCAGCACTCGCCATGCAAGCTTGACCGTTGTGCCAGCTCAGCCACCCGTTGCTAGCTCCCAGGTGCCTGAGTCCCATTCAGGCACCCTAGTCCAACTGGTTCAAATTTTCAACTGCAACAAGGGTTAGTTTCATACAATAATATAAACAGAATTAATGCAAGTATGGATTTATAGCTAGTTTTGTCTTGGTCCTGACTTTTAGGTTTCACCTGAAACCCTAGGTCGGACCGACGCCTACTGTTCCCTCCCGGGGAGCGCGTCCTCACCTACTCCTCTCAGGAGAGTTTACCTGCTGCCACCTTGAACCTCTAGTTGGACTTTTGCTCGACCTCCGAGAACCCGGAACTCAATAACGTTTGACCTCAACCCGTCTCGACTTCTGTCTGCAATCCCTGCTCGGCAAAGTCTTCTGTTCGGTCCCCCGGACCAAGACTACGTGCTCGGCATCACTCACCAAGTCTTCGTTGCCCGATCCCCAAGCAGAACTTTTAGCCACCTATTTTTAATTCTGAAGATAAAAGAGAATAAAATTTCTTAAATAAAAGATAAATTTTCTTTGTAAATAAATTATTGTTAAAAAAATCTTATGTAGAAAGAGTTTTCTAAGAGAAGTATTTTTGAAAATATTTACACTTGATAGGTTGCATATTTTTTTAGGTGATGATTTTTTAAGGAAATTTTGAAAATATTTTTAAAATAAAAAATATTTTGAGGGGTCCCCTCCTTTTTTTAAAAAAACTAAGTATCCTTTTTTAGAAAATATTTTAAGGAATTCTAAGTACTTGAGAAAGAAAATTTGAAAATCTAAGTACTTTATTGATTTGAATTTCCCTAAATCTGACATAATCTTAGGAACCTTATTGACCACAAGAAAATTTCCTATGTATCTTAGACATTTTCCTCATAGTCCTAGGAGGCTTACTGACCACAAGTTGATCTTCCTCTGAGTCTTAGGATTTGATTCAAACAAAAAGAATTTCAAAATATTAAAAAAAATACTAAGTTTAGAAAAAACTTTTGAAACCTACTTTGATTTAACAATTTGAAAAATGAATTATTCTTTTTCAACTTTTGAAAAAAGGTAAAAAAATATAAAAAACTGCAAAGGAGAACAGAGCACAAACCAGACACTAACTCAAAGGGTTTACAAGGTTCGGGGATAACTTGCCCCTACTCCTTGGCATGCCCGTGAGGTGGGCGATCCCTTGATCGTCGGCAGATCAAGCCACGGAAATCCGGATAATCGAAACCTCCTTCTCGGTGGAGAAACTGTTGGATCGAGAGAACCGATAGAGGGGGGGTGAATATCGGAAAGCGTTCGGATTTAAGATAGAGAATTTGCACAGCGGAAGATAAAAACCAAAACACGCAAACACAGTGATTTTTACTTGGTTCGAAGCCTAGGTCGACTCCTACTCCAAGGCCCACGGTCGTTGACCATTTTCTGCGGGCAATTCTATAAGTTCGCAAATCAGTTTACAGTATTGAGTTACAAATATAGCACAGTAAACTTAACAAATGAAAATCTCTTCTTTTACCGACGTCCGATGTAGGTTGTCTTTTTCGGAGCAGCGGGACGTCGTCGGCTCGAGTTGGGAGGTTTCCGGAGCTAGGCGCGAGAGCAGAAGAGCGTAGAAGCGTTGAATCGAAGTTGTTGTCAAAGCCTTGGCGTTGGGTGCTATGTATAGCACCTCGGGGCGCCCTGGACGTCGGGGGCGCCCCCCACGTGTCACGCAATCCGAGCTTCGCTCGGTCAACCTCTATCCCACTCGAATAGGGATGAGGTTTGACACTGGGGCGCCCTGCTTGACTCCTTCAGCGCGGGTTTCTCAGCTGGATAAGGGTAATCGGCTTCGCTGGTGTAGGCGCGGGGCGCCCTGGGCACTGGGGGCGCCCTGGGCGTTCGGGGCGCCCTGGTTGCTGAGGGCGCCCCGGCCAGTGATCAGCCGAAGCCTTTGTTGCTTCGTTTGTTTTGTGTTGCCCTTGGGGGCGCCCGGGACACTGAGGGCGCCCTGCTCAGATACTTGCCTCTCTCCTTTGGGCATTCTGAGCTACAGACACACGTTCCTTCGGTCCTGCATCCAGGGTTAGTCCAAAACAATATAAAGCATTAGAGTATTATGTTTATACAGCCTTAGCTGTCTTGGTTCTGACTTTGGGCCTCCAAAATGGAGCCCTAGGTCGAACCGACGCCTACTGTTCCCTCGACGCGGAACGCGTCCTCACCTACTCCTCTCGGGAGAATTTACCTGATGCCAACCGCTCCTCTGGTTGGACTTTTGCCTGGCGGTCCTTTGCCAGGTCTTGGATACCGAGCTGTCCTTCGCCCGGTGCCTAGCATTCCTTCGCTAGGGCTTCAGTCCCAAGCTGTCCTTCGCCTGGCGCCTAGCAGTCCTTTGCTAGGGCATTTCACCCTGGTATTCCTTCGCCAGTGCCTAGCAGTCCTTCGCTAGGGCTTTGTGACCTGGCAGTCCTTCGCCAGTGCCTAGCAGTCCTTCGCTAGGACTTTATGACCTGACATTCCTTCGCCAGTGCCTAGCAGTCCTTCGCTAGGACTTTTTACCCTGCACACTAGAGTGACATGTTAGATAACAAGTAAGACTTAACTTTTGAACCCTGTTGCCATTATCAAAACACAGGTTTGACTTGGGTGCTTTCTGCACCAACAATCTCCCCCTTTTTGATTTATAGCAACCCTAGTTCAAAAAGTTAAGTTTAATCATAACATGTAAAAACATTAAATTTTGTTCCCTCCCCCTAGAAGGATTCTCCCCTTAGATTTTTCAAAAATTCGTGGGGTTTTAAGAAAATTTTTTTTACTTAGAGTTATTTTCAACAGAAGGCCTTTGTATTTTCAAAGATAATTTTTGCACTTTTGAAACTTAAGTTTAGGTACTTGGAAATCTTTTGACAACTTAAATTTTAAAAGTACATAGAAGAGTTTTTGGAAGCATGAGTTTAGAGTACTTAGAAAAATTTTGAAGCCTTAAGTTTTAAAGTACTCAAAAGTCTTTGAAAGCTTTAACTTAAGAACTTAGTAAGTTTTAACAAACTTAAGTACTTAGTAAATTTTTGAGAAGCTTAAGTACTTACAGAATTTTTGAAAAGCTTAGGTACTAAAAAAAATTTTAAAAGCTTAAGTACTACAGAAAAATTTTTTGTAACGCTTAAGTACTAAAAATTTTTGAAAAGCTTAAGTACTTACAGAATTTTTTGAAAAGCTTAAGTACTTACAGAATTTTTGAAAAGCTTATGTACTTACAGAATTTTTGAAAAGCTTAAGTACTTACAGAATTTTTGAAAAGCTTAAGTACTTTTTGAATAAAGGATAGATTTTGAAATTTTGAGAGACAAAAAATAAAAATTTTAAACAAAATTTTTTTAAATTCTCTCCTTTCTTATCTCTCCCCCTTTGCCATATATCAAAAACAGATAAATATAGCAGATATTAACTTGCATAAAGAAAATAATTTTCATACAGAAAATATTTGCATGATTTTACTGTACTGAACCAATTCATGATACGACTTAAACTAAATCAGTTAATTTTCTCTTGTAGGGACCTGTTTAACCCAATTAGCTACTTACTAACTGTTATAAACAGTAGTTTTTGCTAGGGTTAGTCAAGTTAAGTGTTTATGTTCAAGTTAGATTTTCTAAACTTGACACTTAACTTGATTGCTGTGTAAGTTGTATTTAGTGCCCCAATTACTGCAGATGCACTGACTTAAAGCATCTTGAATTAAGGGAAAGACCTAAGCATCTCAACCCTTTCTAGGTTATCAATCAGAAGTACCCTAAGGTGCTTGTGAGATGCTGGCTTCTAAATCTATAGGTACATGCAGTTCTAGGGTTAGGGCCTAGGCTAAGTCCATTTGCAAAAAAAAACCTAATTTTGAAAGGGGTAGTTTTGAAAATAAAACTAAAAAAAATTATTTTAAAAGGCTTTTTCAAAACTGAATGAAGGTTGATTTTAAAAGCATTTTAAAAAACTAATTTTAAGTAAAAGAACCACTAGTTGACTAGGCCTATTCTATCAAGCATAGCCAAGATCAGATACTCAGGTTAAATAAGTAGTCAAACAGAACTAGTCAAACAGAGGTACAGTAGAGTCAAACATAAGTCATGTTTTGGTTACTTAGTACAATGCAGAAATGGTCTAACTATGAAGACGGGCCAGGGTGGTCAGATGAGCCAGGCTGCCATGATCGAAATAGTGACATCATCTCATGATACTGTGCGTCTCTGGCCTCCCTCTCAGCTCTAAGGGCGCTCATATACCCGGTGTAGTAGCCCCGATTTGTCTCCATGTTTTCGGCATGATTTGCCTCCACTTCCTCTCGGAGGCTGAGGATCTCCGTCTGCATCAGTGTGAAGCGCTGGTCGATGGTCGGTGGAGGTGACTCGTCTATGTGTGCACAAGCCTCGTCTGCTAAATTGGCGACGTTGACTTCTACCTCCTCGTCTGAGTCGATCTAGGGAGCTGCTCTCTAACGTCTCCAAGACAAGACCCCGGTACCGGAAACTTCTATACCAGCTAGGGAGAAGTTTCTATATCCTATCTCGTCGTAATCAGTCAACTCAGCCATCTCTCCCTCGGTGATGTTCCGACCGTGGTGATGTAATATGGACGTGATGATGTGGCAGTAGAGTGTGCGTACCCGCCCTTGCGTGGTAACACTGGATGCATGTAGGATAGCATGAAATATGTGAAGTCCTATGTCGATGTCTAGCTGATGAATCAAAGCATATAGGAGAAAGGTGTGGAATGGTCTCATAGTAGTGACGTCTCTAGTAGATAATGGCAAAATACATCGGACTATGACTCTATATAGAGCGTAGTCCTGGACCTGTAGTTCGACAGACTGAAATCGTCTGGCCAGGGGTTGCCTAAAGAAGTAAGAGTGTAACATGTCTAAGGTAATGTGAGAGTAGGGAGCATCAAAGGGAGTCTCCCTAGGAGGGTAACAACCGAAGGTGGACTGCGAGAATCGTAGTCCCAGAAATCGGTTGAGTAGTGTAGGTGTGATAGTTAAGGGAATTCCTTGGACAATGGTGACGAACATGAGACCATCCTGTCTAATTATGTTGTTGTAAAATTCTGCACATAAGGACATGTTGATTGAATGGGTGCAGAATACAAAATTGTCAAGTTAGTAGAAGTTTATAACGTTCATTGCTAAGGGACAGGATTGGGTGAAAAATTGTTTATTCAAGTAGCTCGTCTTGATAGGTTTATAGGTCGTATGAGCGAACTTATTACATAGTTCTAAATTCGGAAACCTAAGATCAGGACTAGGTTGGGTACTGGGTTCTGCCTGGTTTGGTCGGCGTCTTCTAAGAGAAGAAATATGCATTTAAAGAAAGTATGAAAAGAATTAAAAAACTTAATTGCAAAAAAAAAAAAAATTGTACCGGGCAGCTCGGGGAGGCATGGTTGAGGATGAGAGCTTGCAAGGTCTCTTGGAAAGTAGAGAGTTGAAGAGAAAGAGTGGTTTGAGTGTGAAGAGAAGAAGGGGGTATGAAGCCCTTTTTATAGGGTATTGGCGGGCGCCCTGTAGCGGGAGGGCGCCTTGGCTGGCGAGGGCGCCCTGCCTGGCGAGGGCGCCCCGGCCAGGGCTGCAGCTGCCTTTTGGCAGCTTTCTGCCATTGAAGGAATATACGGGGGCGCCCAGGAGCACCCGGGCGCCCTGGTCAGCATGCAATGGCAGAAGGCTGCATTTGATCGGCCTCGGGGCGCCCGCAAGGGTTTGGGCGCCCTAAGGACTAGTTCTTGACCCTAAAAGGTTGCATTTGACCAGATTTGACCCGGTTTGAGTATTTTAACCATGGTTTGACTACTTTGACTATAGTTTGACTACTTTGACCCTACTTTTGACCATAGTTTGACTTGCATTAGTTCAGTGTCGTTCTAAACTAAATGTTAAACAAAATACAGTTATTGAATGAATTTTCATCAAGTTTGTCGTCTCACCCAGTCTACGGTTATCAACCATGTTAGCCTTATAGGTTTTGTGAGATAGGTTTTGACAGATAAAATTATTTTGAAAAATTATTATTTATTTTGAAAACCTTAATTAATTTTTGAAAACATTTCAATTTATTTTGAAAGGAGATGTTTGAATCTATACTTAACTGAAAATTGTGTTAGATTTGAATTTGACAAAAAGTAATTTGAATTTGAAATTAAAAAATTGGCTTCCAGGTCTTGGCGAGGCACTAGGCCTTCTTTGGTCGTAGCCTTATTGGATCATCAACCCTTTCCTTGACAAAGCCGTTTAATGAAATTTTATTTTCAAAATTAATCTTTGAAAAGTTCTGGTCTAACTAGTTTGGGTTTTGGATCGGTAGCTTCGGCTAGTTTCACCAGTCTAAAGAGACCAAGTAAACTTGATCTTATTAGAATTGGTTTCCCTAACGTACTATCATCTCACCTCCACCCAATACTATGTTTTCAGGTTTCAGTTAAGTTTGTTCAGTCCTTATACTAACCAGTCCTAAGTCTAAGCATGGTAAATTGCAGAAATTTAAGTAAACAGTCAATCAAGCAAGTTGCAAGAATTAAATTCTATTTAACAATAAATGTAGTCTTTAATTTGGCTCCCCCTGGACTAAAGTCACGGTAATGATTAGGCAAGATGTGAATCTTGTCCTTGGGGATCCAATACTGATTTGATCCAGTTGGTTTGTTCAGGTACAGTTTAGGAACCCATGCCTGAACTTTACTTCTGGACTGATTCAGTACAGCAAAGTAAGATCTTTGTCGGGATTTGGTTCTATAGCCAAGTCCGGATCGATTTAGAAGGGACTTCTGTTTTCCAAGAATCATGTCAAGACCCTTGGAACCAGAAGTGAATCGTTCTAAGGCAGCTCTAAGATCCTTAACCTGAGTTTTCAGGGAGGAGTTCTCTTTCTCAAGTTTTTCAACTTGAGTAGGAGTTCCTTCTTGAACTTTCTCGGTTAAGGATTTAGAGTCATCTCCCTCTTTCAGGAGTTTTACTTCCTGTCGGAGGGATTCGACTCGGAGTTTGGCTTTCGCCAAATCTCGAGAAAGATATGCAACAAGTTCGTTTAACTGACTTCTATTGAAACCACTTACCTTGATGTCGCCGTCTTCTAAAAAGGTTAGTCTGCCGTCGTCCTGCTCTGACTCTGACTCGGTCTCTACTTTTTCTGAGGCGGTCAGGGCTAGTAGGTTTGACTGGGGTGCTTCTTCTTCTTCTTCTGATGAAGATTCGTCTCAGGTTGCTTGGAGCGCTTTCTTTCTTCTTGTCTTTTTGGTCTCCTTTAGGTTTGGACACTCCGTCTTGTAGTGGCCCTTCTTCTTGCACTCGTAGCAGGTCACGTTGGGCTTGTTTTTGTCATTTGTGAGTTCAGCTGGTTCGTCCTTTCTTCGATTGGCCTTCCTTCTGTTGGTTTGGTTCTTTAATTCTTTATAGTAGCTTCGGGCCAATCGGACCAGCTACGGTCGATCTCCTTCTTCGTCTTCTGAGTCTGAGTCTGAGTTGGACTCGGGTTCAGGTTGTGGCTTTTTCTTTGTTGTCCTTCCATTTTTTCCTGCAACAAAGGCAATACCTTTC
The DNA here is from genome assembly GCA_024364735.1 of Boesenbergia rotunda. Classification (NCBI taxonomy): domain Eukaryota; kingdom Viridiplantae; phylum Streptophyta; class Magnoliopsida; order Zingiberales; family Zingiberaceae; genus Boesenbergia; species Boesenbergia rotunda. The sequence goes on along the minus strand of JAGFNQ010000075.1, from coordinate 310,408 downwards.
TCGGCCATATTGCAGTTAGTCTGTTCATGAAGTTCTAATTCGGAAAATAATTCATCTAATTTAATTTTTGAGAGATCCCTTGAAACCTTGTATGCATCTACCATAGATGCCCACAAGGTGTTTCTAGGGAAAGCATTTAAAGCATACCTTATTAGGTCACGGTTTTCGACCTTATGACCTATAGCGTGAAGACCGTTCATCAATTCTTGGATTCGTGTGTGAAGCTGGGCTGCTGTTTCGTTGTCGGCCATCTTGATGGTATACAATTTGTTCAGGAGCAGATCTCTTTTACTGATCCGAGTGTCTGATGTTCCTTCGTGCAGCTTGATCAATTTTGCCCACAGCTCCTTAGCATTGTTGAAGGGGTCCACCCGATTCAGCTCCTCTTTTATTAAGCCGCATTGGAGGGTCTGAGTCGCCTTTGCATCTGCTTCGATTCTTCATTTCAGAGCGGTGTCCCACTCTGTGTAGCTTTGAGGAATTCCTTCAGCATTTTTGGGTATCTCCAGTCCGGACTGGATGATAATCCACATGTCCACCTGAGTTTTCAGGTGGACCTCCATTCGACTTTTCCAGTAGGAAAAGTCTTCTCCACTGAAAAGTGGAGGTCTGGCAGTGCTGAATCCTTCTTGCATGGCCATTTAATCTGAAAAAAAATAACTAACAGAAAAAAATTTCCCAAGACTTGGTCTTGGATTAGTAGTGCGGGATAAGGAAAATAAAATAACAAGGGGTGTTGCACCAACCTCGATTACCAAAAAAAAATTCGTACGAATAATTTAGAAGAAATTCGAACGAGAAAAAGAAAGAAAAATCCGAAAAATATTCAAACTGGTGGTTGCACCAAATTTGAACTTCCCCGCTCTGATACCACTTGTTGGATCGAGAGAACCAATAGAGGGGGGTGAATATCGGAAAAAGCGTTCGGATTTAAGATAGAGAATTTGCACAGCGGAAGATAAAAAACAAAACACGCAAACACAGTGATTTTTACTTGGTTTGGAGCCTAGGTCGACTCCTACTCCAAGGCCCACGGTCGTTGACCATTTTCTCCGGGCAATTCTATAAGTTCGCAAATCAGTTTACAGTATTGAGTTACAAATATAGCACAGTAAACTTAACAAATGAAAATCTCTTCTTTTACCGATGTCCGATGTAGGTTGTCTTTTTCGGAGCAGCGGGACATCGTCGGCTCGAGTTGGGAGGTTTCCGGAGCTAGGCGCGAGAGCAGAAGAGCATAGAAGCGTTGAATCGAAGTTGCTGTAAAAGCCTTGGCGTTGGGTGCTATTTATAGCACCTCGGGGCGCCCTGGACGTCGGGGGCGCCCTGGACGTCGGGGGCGCCCCCCACGTGTCACGCAATCCGAGCTCGCTCGGTCAACCTCTATCCCACTCGAATAGGGATGAGGTTTGACACTGGGGGCGCCCTGGACGCTGGGGGTGCCCTGCTTGACTCCTTCAGCGCGGGCTTCTCGGCTGGATAAGGGTAATCGGCTTCGCTGGTGTAGGCGCGGGGCGCCCTGGGCACTGGGGGCGCCCTGGGCGTTCGGGGCGCCCTGGGCGTTCGGGGCGCCCTGGCTGCTGGGGGCGCCCTGGCTGCTGAGGGCGCCCCGGCCAGTGATCAGCCGAAGCCTTTGTTGCTTCGTTTGTTTTATGTTGCCCTTGGGGGCGCCCGGGACACTGAGGGCACCCTGCTCAGATACTTGCCTCTCTCCTTTGGGCATTCTGAGCTGTAGACACACGTTCCTTCGGTCCTGCATCCAGGGTTAGTCCAAAACAATATAAAGCATTAGAGTATTATGTTTATACAGCCTTAGCTGTCTTGGTTCTAACTTTAGGCCTCCAAAATGGAGCCCTAGGTCGAACCGACGCCTACTGTTCCCTCGACGGGGAACGCGTCTTCACCTACTCCTCTCGGGAGAATTTACCTGATGCCAACCGCTCCTCTGGTTGGAGTTTTGCCTGGCGGTCCTTTGCCAGGTCTTGGATACCGAGCTGTCCTTTGCCCGGTGCCTAGCATTCCTTCGCTAGGGCTTCAGTCCCAAGCTGTCCTTCGCCTGGCGCCTAGCAGTCCTTTGCTAGGGCTTTTCACCCTGGCATTCCTTCGCCAGTGCCTAGCAGTCCTTCGCTAGGACTTTGTGACCTGACATTCTTTCGCCAGTGCCTAGCAGTCCTTCGCTAGGACTTTTTACCCTGCACACTAGAGTGACATGTTAGATAACAAGTAAGACTTAACTTTTGAACCTGTTGCCATTATCAAAACACAGGTTTGACTTGGGTGCTTTCTGCACCAACAGAAACCTCTCCACAACCAGTCTCAAGAATGATATCAAAATAAGCTCAGAAGACTCGAGAGGAAGCTCACACATAAGAGATGCAGTAGGAAACTACAATGAGGAAGCAAAAATGCATACAACAACCACACAGTCAAACCCCGCAAAAACCTTTTTTCGTTTTGTCTCTTGTTCTCGTTGTGTCTACATCGCCAGCCTCTCCCTCTTAATCTTCCTTCTCCTCATCGCCCGATTTCGTCAGCACCCACTGAACCACAGCCTGACCCACTGACCTGTTGGTGCAGGAAGCACCTAAGTCAAACCTGGGTTTTGATAATGGCAAAGGGTTCAGAAGTTGAGGTGTTATTGTGATCTAATAAGTCTACTGAGTGTGTAGGAAAAGTCCTAGGTACACTAGGCAAGAAGTCCTGGCAAAAGGCTGGGCAAAATGTCCTGGTCAAGGATTGGGCAAGAAGACCTGACCGGAAGTTGGGCAAGAAGTCCTGGTCAAGGACTGGGCAAGAATTCCTGGCAAAGGGCTGGGCAAAGAAGACTTAACCGGAAGTTGGGCACGAAGACCTGGTCAGGATAATTGGGCAAAAGTCCAACCGGAGGAGCCGGTTGGCAAAAGGTAAACTCTCCTGAGAGGAGTAGGTGAGGGCGCGTTCCCCGTCGAGGGAACAGTAGGCGTCGGTTCGACCTAGGGTTCCATTGGGAGACCCAAAGTCAGAACCAAGACAGCTAAGGCTGTAAATAATAGCTAACATATTTGTGTGTTGTGTTTTAGAACTAACCTTGGTTGCAAGGAATGAAGGAATGTTGCTTCTACAGCTCAGGCGCCCCACCCAATGGAGTGGGGCGCCTCACTGGGGTTAGGCGCTCGTATGGATACGGGCACCCCAGTGTAAAGGCAAAAGCCAAACCACTGCCGCGAAGCCTCTGGACCAAGGCAGCTCAGGCGCCCGTGAGGTCACGGGTGCCCCCATCAGCTCAGACACCCCAGTGAAGATGGATAAGCGCTGACCGAGCCTGCGGATAAGAGATCGCGCAGGGAAGGCCACGTGTAGGCGCCCCATGGGTGCTATAAAAGGGGGTTCGCCCCCAAGGCTACAAGACAGATCGCTCTCAACGCTCCAAGACTTTTCGTTCAAGCGCTACGCTCCGACCAGCTTCGACTTCGAGATTCCAGCGCTGACGACGACCCTCTGCTCCGAAACTCGATCCACCTCGGGCGTCGGTAACGAAAAGTGTTGTAAAGTTCATTTTCAGTTCTATTTTCTGTACTCAATTTGTAAAACCTTTTTCCGACTATAGAATTGACTAAAGTAAACGGTCAAGGACCGTGGGCCTTGGAGTAGGAGCCGACCGCGACTCCGAACCAAGTAAAACCGACTTGTATTCACGTGTGTTCTGTTATTTTCCACTGCGTAACTGCTCTGTTTTTATCCGAAAAATTATTATCGATATTCACCCCCCCTCTATCGATTTATCCGATCTAACAAGTGGTATCAGAGTGGGTGGCTCAAATTTGGTGCAACCACCAATTTGAGAGTTTTTTTTCGAATTTACGAAATTAGTTTAATTTTTTTTCAAATCTTTCTCGTTAATCGAGGTTGGTGCAACACTACTCGATCGTCTTTTCATGTCTATCAATTTTCTTCCGCACTACTAATCCAAGACTAAGTCTGGGAACAAGTTTTATTTATGTTTATTTTTCAAAAAATATTATGGTCATGCAAGAGGGATTCAGCACAGTCAGACCACCGCTTTTCAGTGGAGAAGACTTCTCCTACTGGAAAAGCAGGATGGAAGTCCACCTGAAAACTCAGGTGGACATGTGGATAATTATCCAATCTGGCCTTGAGATCCCCAAGAATGCAGAAGGAGTGGCACAACACTACTGTGAATGGGGTGCCTCATTAATAAAGAAGATTGAGGCTGATGCAAAGGCAACCCAGACGTTGCAATGCGAATTAACCAAGAAAGAGATAAACAGGGTGGGACCTTTCAATAGCGCCAAAGAACTTTGGATCAAGCTGATTGAACTGCATGAAGGCACCTCCGACACCAGAATCAGCAAAAGGGATCTGTTGCTGAACAGACTCTACACAATAAAAATGAACGAAGGTGAATCAGCATTACAACTCCACGCCAGAATCCAGGAGCTATTGAACGGGCTGCATACAATAGGCCACAAGGTAGAGAACCGTGACCTAATCAGGTATACCCTAAACGCATTCCTAAGGAATACACTGTGGGCATCTATGGTAGATGCTTACAAGGTTTCCAGGGACCTTTCAAAAATTAAATTAGATGAACTTTTTCAGAATTAGAATTGCATGAACAGACTAACTCCACAATGGTCGAGAAAGGTATTGCCTTTACTGCAGGTAAATCCTAAGGAAAAATCACCAAGAAGAAGCCCCAACCAGCACTCGAGTCTGACTCAGACTCAGAAGATAGTGAAGGGGATCGACCCAAGTTGGTACGGCTGGCTCAGGACTACTACAAGGAGCTGAAGCATCAAACCAACAGAAAGAAAGCAAGCCGACGAAAGGAAGATCCAGCTGAACCTTCAACACCGTCAAAAGGCAAAACAAATGTCACCTGCTACGAATGCAACAAGAAGGGACATTACAAATCGGAGTGCCCCTGAAGGAAGCAAAGAAGACACGAAGAAAGAAGGCTCTACAAGCCACTTGGGATGAATCTTCCTTCAAAGAAGAAGAATAGGCCCCGCAATCAAATCTTCTCGCTTTAACCACTTCGGAAGACATCGATACTGGATCGGAATCGGAGCCAGACGACCGAAGGCTCACAATCTCGGAGAACGACCAAATAACGGTGCGAGATTATTCCGAAATTAAATTATCTAAATTAATTGCTTATTTATCTCGCAACTTGGCGAAAGCCAAAATCCGGGTCAAGTCCCTCCGACAGGAAGTAAAACTCCTGAAAGAGGAAGCCGACTCGAGATCCTTGACCGAGAAGGTTCAAGAAGGAAACTCTACTCAAGTTGAAAAGCTTGCGAGAGAGAATTCCTCCTTGAAAACTCAAGTCAAGGAGCTCAGAGTGGCTTTAGAACGATTCACTTCGGGTTCCAAGGGTCTTGACATGATCCTTGGAAAACAGAAGTCCGTTCTTAACCAATCTGGATTAGGGTATCGAACCTAGTCTAGACAAAGGTCTTTTTATGTTATACTGAACCAACCTAGAGCCAAAGTTCAAGCATGGGTCCCCAAGCTTTGCTTGAACAACCAAGCTGGACCAAACTAGTATTGGATCCCCAAGGACAAGATTCACATCTTGCCCAATCATTATCGAGGCTATAGTCCAGGAGGAGCCAATTTAAAAATAATTTTCATAATTAGATAAGTTTTTTTAATTTTTATTGCATGCTTATGGTTTTACTTTTATTGCATGATTGCTTGTTTATTTCTTTCTGCAAATTATCATGTTTAGATCTAGGACTGGTTAGACTAAGGACAAATGACTTAATTGAAATTTGAACAACCTAGTATTGGGTGGAGGTGAGATGATAGTACGTTAGGGAAACCATTATGATGGAACTAGCCGAAGCTACCGATCCAAGACCCAAGCTAGTTAGACCAAAATCTTTCAAGAAGTAACTTGAAGATGAATTTTCTATAAAAGGCTTTGTCAAGGAAAGGGTTGATGATCAAATAAGGCTACAGCCAAAGAAGGCCTAGTGCCTCGCCAAGACCTAGAAGCCAATTATAGAAAATCAAATTCACTTTACTATTGTCAGATTTGAATCTAACACAAATTTCAATTAATCTTAGTTTCAACATAATTTTTCAAAATAAACTTAAAACTTAATTAAAATTTTTCAAAATTAATTTAACCTTTCAAAATTTAACCATGCTTTTTCAAATTAAAATGATTTTAACCCGTCTCACAAAACTTATAAGGTTAACATGTTTGATCACGTTGAACTGGGTGAGATGTCTAGGATCTGATAGTTTTTTTAAACTCGAACTATTGTCAAAATGTGTTCAAAATCAACTCTAATTTTATGTCAGTTTGAATATAAGCTTGATTGGTTGAGTCAACTGAGTCAAACCTAGTCAACACAGTCAACCGTGGTCAACAGTCAAACTGGTCAATAGTCAAACCCTGGTCAACATGGGTGCCCGTGACCTATCGAGCGCCTCAGACTTTGTCTTCGACTAAGACAGCTAAAGCTGTCAACCCCTACACACCTGACCCGGGCGCCCGTGACCTGTCGGGCGCCTTTAACTTTATCTTCATCCAAGATGGTCAGATCTGCCAAAAGCAGCTGACCACTGACACGGGCGCCCGTGACCTTACGGGCGCCCCAATGAACAAGGGCACCCGACCCTTCACGGGCGCTCGTATAACCTTATATAAGGCCAGCAATTCCACTTCATCCCCACACCAAACGAATTTCTTCTCCATTCCTTCTCCTTCCAAGGCGCCCAAAAGCTCCGCTCGTGTCCTCCAACGCCCTACTTCACCCCGGTATCAATTTTATTAGGCATTTTTAAGTAAATTCTTTTTATTATCTCGCTTATTAAACGCATAATTTTTTCTTTACATATTTAGAAAACATCGCGTCACTCAACCTAACCCCGTGGTCGAACCTAGCCCCGACCCAAGGTTCCCCAACTTGGAATTGTTTAACAAATTTGCCCAAACTACCTACAAGCCTATAAAGACTAGCTTCCTAAATAGGCAATTCTTTACCCAATCTTGCCCCTTAGCTATGAGTGCGATCAACTTCTATCAACTAGACCATCTCGTCTTCTGCACACATCCAGTAAATTCGACATTGTGTGCCGAATTTTACAACAACCTAGTCAAAATTGATGACTTGCTCTACTCTACCACCGTGCAAGGCACTCCTCTTACTATTTCTCTAACTTTATTGAATCGATTTCTCCGACTACAATAGTCACAGTCAACATTTTGCTGCTATCCTCCGGCCGACCTTCCCTTCGCTCCCTCCTATTCGCATATCAACCTAGGCATTCTCTACTCCTATTTTTTCGGAGATGTGCGAAACCCGTTAGCACGGCGATTTCAGTCCGTTGACCTCTGAGTCCAGGATTATGCTCTCTACCGAGTTATAGTTCATTGTGTTCTCCCACTCACCACCTGAGATGTCGCGACCATGCGATCTTTTCACACTTTTCTACTCTACGCCATGATCCATCAGTTAGATATAGACGTAGGCCTCCACATATTCCATACCATCATTTACGTATCGAGTATATCTACTCACGATCGAGTACGAACACCCTACTGTCATATTATCACACCCTCCTTCACCACCATGGTCGCGATATCACTGCTGGGAAGATCATCTCGATGACCGAGTTTGATGAAATCGGGTGTAGAAATTTCTCTTTAATGGGAATAGACGTTTCGGCTACCGGGGTCCTATCATGGAGACGAGAGAGGGCTCGACGGCAGGATGACTCTGACGAGGAGGTGGAGGTAGACGTGACTGATCTCACAGCCGAGATCAACGCGCACTTACAGGAGCCTCCTCCACTGACCGCCGACTAGCGTATCACACTGTTGCAGATGGAGATGCACAGCCTCATGGAGGAGATGGAGGCTCGTCACGCCGAGTATATGGAGGCCCTACAGAATGAACACAATGTGAACGAGGGCTACCACACGGAATACTTGGGCATTTTTACCATCGAACATCAGGCAAACGAGGCCCGTCACATTAAGCACATGGACACCCTCCGAGCCGATCAAGAGACAAACGACGCACGATATAATGAAATGAGGTCCTTGTTTCGGTCTTGGCAGCCTGGCTCATTCGACTCTCCTGGCCCTTCTTCATAGATCAGAGTGACTTGTTCAGCTATCTTATTGTATCATTGACTGGTTGACTGTCCCTACTGAGTAGGGTTGACTTGTGTTTGACTACTATTTGACTTTGCTGGTCCTCCTGTTGACTAGTTGACTCTTATGCATCTATCATATTTACTTGCTAGCTACTTGTTTGATAAGTGATTAGTCTTATGCAATTTTACTTCAACTACTCAGTCATGCACTTAATAATTGAATGTTATGTTTAGTAGAATAGGACTGCTCTACATTTTTTTTCAAAAATTATTTTATTTCTTATCTGTTAATTAATGTGTTGTGAAAAATCATATTTTTTGTTGTTTTGAAATTTAAAATGATTTTTCGACTTAGTTGTTTTTCAAAACTTACCCCCTTTAAAACTAGGGCTTTTCCGCAAATGGACTTAGCTTAGGCCCTAACCCTAGAACTGCATGCACCTATATATCTAGAAGTCAGCATCTCACAACACCTTAGGGTATTTTTGATTGATAACCTAGACTGGGTTGAGATGCTTAGGTCTATGCCTTGATTCAAAATGTTTTAAGTCAGTGCATCTGCAATAATTGGGGTAATAAATACCAATTGAACAGCAATCAGGTTAAGTGTCAAGCTTAGAAAATCTAACTTGAACAGATCACTTAACTTGACTAATCCTAGCGAAAGCTACTGTTTATGACAGTCAGTAAGTAGCTAACCGGGTTAGACAACACTCGAACAAGAACAATTTGATTTGGTTTGGTCCAGTTTATGCTTATTAGAGTTGGTTCAATACAGAACTTCACTTTCTTTTGCTCTAATTTTTTTTGCTATAATTAGTTTTTTAGAATATGGCAAAGGGGGAGAGAAAGGAATGGAGAGAAGAGAAAAAATTTTTTAAGGAAGGGAGAAAAGAAAATTTTTTCAAAACTTTTTTCTCCTTTTCAAAAAGTAAAGTAAATAACGAAAATACTTACAAGTTTGAAAAATCATTTTTCTAAGCATGAAAAAATCGTTTAAAAATTTTCTAAGTGTTTAACTGAAAAATCTTGTTTTTTAAATCTAAAGCATTTTTCTAAGCATGAAAAAATCTTTTGGAAAACTTTCTAAGTGTTTAATTTAAAAATCCTTTTGAAAATTTTCTAAGTGTTAAACTTAAAAATCTTTTTGAAAATTTTCTAAGTGGTTTACATGAAAAATCTTTTGGAAAATATTTTTTGAGTTTCTCTAAGAATTTTTCAAAAACCCCACATATCTTTGAAAAACTCAAGGGGAGAATTTTCAGTTCAAGGGGAGGAAACTAAAGATTTTTCAATTCGTTACTTATTGTATGTTTTTAACTTAACTTTTTGAACCATGTTGCCATAAATCAAAAAGGGGAAGATTGTTGGTGCAGGAAGCACCTAAGTTAAACCTAGGTTTTGATAATGGCAAAGGGTTCAGAAGTTAAAGTGTTATTGTGATCTAACAAGTCTACTGAGTGTGCAGGAAAAGTCTTAGGTGTACTAGGCAAGAAATCCTGGAAAAGGGCTGGGCAAGAAGTCCTGATCAAGGATTGGGCAAGAAGACCTGACAGGAAGTTGGGCAAGAAGTCCTGGTCGAGGACTGGGCAAGAAGTCCTGGCAAAGGGTTGGGCACCGAAGACCTGACCGGAAGTTGGGCACGAAGACCTGGTCAGGTGGATTGGGCAAAAGTCCAACCGGAGGAGCCGGTTGGCAAAAGGTAAACTCTCCTGAGAGGAGTAGGTGAGGGCACGTTCTCCGTCGAGGGAACAGTAGGCGTCGGTTCGACCTAGGGTTCCATTTGGGAGACCCAAAGTCAGAACCAAGGCAGCTAAAGCTATAAATAATAGCTAACATATTTGCGTGTTGTGTTTTGGAACTAACCTTGGTTGCAGGGAACGAAAGAATGTTGCTTCTGCAGCTCAGGCGCCCTAATGGAGTGGGGCGCCTCACTGGGGCTAGGTGCCCGTATGGATACGGGCGCCCCAATGTAAAGGCAAAAACCAAACCACTGCCGCGAAGCCTCTGGACCAAGGCAGCTCAGGCGCCCGTGAGGTCACGGGCACCCCCATCAGCTCAGGCACCCCAGTGAAGATGGATAAGTGCTGACCGAGCCTGCGGATAAGAGATCGCGTAGGGAAGGCCACGTGTTGGCGCCCCCATCGAGACAGGCGCCCCCATGGGTGCTATAAAAGGGGGTTCACCCCAAGGCTACAAGACACATCGCTCTCAACGCTCCAAGACTTGTCATTCAAGTGCTACGCTCCGACTAGCTTCGACTTCGAGATTCCAGCACCGACGACGACCCTCTGCTCCGGAATTCGATCCACCTCGGGTGTCGGTAACGAAAAGTGTTGTAAAGTTCATTTTCAGTTCTATTTTCTGTACTTAATTTGTAAAACCTTTTTACGACTATAGAATTGCCTAAACTAACAAGGACTGTGGGCCTTGGAGTAGGAGCCGACCACGACTCCGAACCAAGTAAAACCGACTTGTGTTCGCGTGTGTTCTGTTATTTTCCGCTGCGTAACTGCTCTATTTTTATCCGAAAAATATTATCGATATTCACCCCCTCCCTCCTCTATCAATTTATCCGATCCAACATGACCTTTACAGAGCGCTCAGTCCACTGAAGACCTCATCAGCTAAGCCTCGGTCAGTCGCCAGCCGCGTCAGAAGCTGTTGAATCCTGCGAAGGGAAAATGGACAAACCTGACCGAAGTGAAAGTCGCCAATTGACCCTCCTTCTTGGTTTGAGTCATCCCTGTCTCACCTGCACACTCTTCAGAGGATTAGCAAAGCAAATCAATTCGTATCAGCAAGGTAACACAAGTATCAGAAAGATTCAGAGCGTAATCAGAAGTCTAACAACGTTTTCAAATTAAAGTTATCAGACACTGATCGGTCACCAGACCAATCAGTGAAGACCCTGATCGATCAGGCTCCTGCCTGATTGGTCCAGTGAAACTGTGATCGGTTACACTGACTGATCAGGGATCGAGGATCGGTCACCAGACCGATCCACCAGCTTGTTGGAGTTTCCTCCAGCTCCCACCAGCTCACTTCCTTGATCGGTCACTTGATCGATCAGGTTAGGTCCTGATCGGTCAGAGTGATCGATCAGGTCACTCGATGACCGATCAGGAGCCATCCTGATCGGTCCAGGAGGATCCTGATCGGTCCCTTTGACTGATTAGGTTTTCTCCAAATTTTTTTCTCTCACTCTGATCGTTCACCAGAACGATCAAAAACCACACAGAATGTTTCTATTCTCTTTCTGATCATTCACCAGAACGATCAGACTCCCTGGATCGGTCACCAGACCGATCTATTAACAAGGGAGCTCATGCCAACTCCTGATCGGACTCCAGACCGATCCAGTCACTTGGCTGACTCATGCACAGTCACCTAGCTTCACTCAATAGGACCCGACTTCACTCACCGGGATTTCTTCCACCTAGCTTCACTCGCTATGACCTGGCTTCACTCACCGGGATTTCAGTCACCCGGCTTCACTCACCGGGGTTTCTATCACCTGGCTTCACGCACCGGGACCCGGCTTCACTCACCGGGGTTTCCATCACCCGACTTCACTCACCGGGGTTTCCGTCACCCGTCTTCACTCACCGGGGTTTTCGTCACCCGTCTTCACTCACCGGGGTTTCCGTCACCCGGCTTCAATCACCGGGACCCGACTACACTCACCGGGGTTTTCGTCACCCGGCTTCACTCACCGGGATTTTCGACACCCGACTTCCTCATAGGAATTCGTGCCAAGTCCCCGACCAGGACTTAATCCGAACTTATCTCACTCACCTAAACTTAAATCGGTGTCAACACCAAAACAACAATTAGGTCAGATCGCATCAACAATCTCCCCCTTTTTGTTGTTTGACAACCCGATTCTAAGTTTAGGTATTAGAAATCAATTGACATCAAATTTCACTATCGCAAGGGAATCAAAGTCCTCCCCCTTCAATAATTAGCCCCCACGGGCTGGATCGGATGGTAAGGCGCCTGGCCGATTTGGTCGAGGTCACAGGTTCGAGGGTTGCTAGTTGCGTACGGGGATAAAACCCTGGTCTGCTGGCATTAATTCCCTCGACCCTAGGTGCCTCACTACACCAGTAATAACCGTGATTTGCCTCCCACTGGAAACCTATGGGGCCGGGACTAGGGGGCCGCTAAGGTGGCGGTTCCACCTTTTTTGGTCCCCCTTCAATAATTAAATTTGTAATAAGACCTAAACTTAATCAACCATTCTATCTCCCTTTGTCAAACACTGAAAAGGGTATGGTTATTAAGTTTTAACATAACTCCCCCTTAAACAAGGGTCTCTCCCTAAACCCAAAATAATCAAAGGTAAGTGTTGAATTGCATATGAAGGCATATACCATAAATGTATCATGACAACAATGAATATGCTTCATATGGCAATAATTAATGCACCTGCATCAAACACATAGTCCTGATTGGTCTCCTTGACCGATCAGATTCGTTGATGATTAAAACAGAAAAATTTCTGATTAGTCTGTGGATCGATCAGATTTCAGAAAAATTTCTGAAACTCTGATACGTTTCAGATCAGACTGCATCAACAATAGATGCGATCAAGTCTCTAACATATCACACACAAAAAAATCTAAAGCCCTTAGTTTTTTTTTCAAAAACAGCTCATGGCATGAACTTAATAACTGAACAAAACCAAATTCATCTACATGGATCAAACCATTTCATCAATACTTCAAAAATAGACTCATGTCCATGAACTGATCCAAAATCGATACCATTATAACAACCCAACCTAGACTAGAGCCCTTGCCAATGTGTCAGGTAATTGTACAATCGGATTCTATTATTGAATCTCTTGGTAGTGGGAGAAGAACAAAATATAGATCCAAGTTACACATCAATTTTGATAATCCCTTGTCCCAAGTTTATATCAAGTTCATTTGTCTTAACCATAGACCTAATTAGATTGGAGTAATCTTGATAAATCATAGTCCCAAATGTATACCAATGCAACTGAGAAAATTTTCCAGTGACACCAATAAATAGAGTAAATGGGAAAATTTTCTATGTATCTATATTGTGTATGGAGTTTATGATTTCCATTGATTTAACTCCAATCATCTAAATTCGAGATGAAAAACCATTCCTCATAGGTAGTAAATGGTTATCCATTAAGTAGAGGAAATGTTAAGCACATCCCCAACTAGGAATGACCATGTGTTTGGAGCACCAATTATCAACAACCCATGTTGATAGATGCTCCCCCTCAACCAATGCATATACAATTCAAAATATAAATGTTTTAGGTACCCAAACTTTGGAACTTAATGCATCTACAATGAAGGTCTTTGGCACCCATGCCTTAGTCATTTTCTTCTTAAGTTCATGAACCCTAGAATCATTTGGTGATCTAATATGGGTTTTAGACATTAATGACATGAAGCTTGGTTCTTTAGGTCGGTAACCTAAACCAACCTTGTTGTAGACCGCTCTTTGAGAAGTTAAGATCATATCTAAAGTCTTGGAGCTAGTTGAGAATTTCTCAAGAAAATTCTTGAGTTTCTCAACCTCACTCTTCAAAGCCTTATTCTCATCCTCAAGAATCTTAACATGTAAGTCATCAATATCATGATCCTTAGTTGTTTTCAATTTTTCTACTTTCAATTTTAATGATTTTACTTTGTTCTTAGATTTCTTAAGTAAGTTGGTTAAGCATGCTATTGTTCTATAACACTTATCTAACTCGGAAGAGATTACCTCTTCATCATCCGAAGATGATAAAACCGCGGTTGAGAAGTCCCTCGATTCGTCACTACTTTCTTCATTTGAATCTTCTATTGCCATGAAGATCATGATCCTTAGTTGTTTTCAATTTTTCTACTTTCAATTTTAGTGATTTTACTTTGTTCTTAGATTTCTTAAGCAAGTTGGTTAAGCATGCTATTGTTCTATAACACTTATCTAACTCGGAAGAGATTACCTCTTCATCATCCGAAGATGATAAAACCGCGGTTGAGAAGTCCCTCGATTCGTCACTACTTTCTTCATTTGAATCTTCTATTGCCATGAAGGTCTTGTGACGTGTGTTCTTCTCCACCTCCTTTTATTTCTTCTTTTCCTTCTTCTTCTTTCTTTTATCCCCTGCCACAAAAGCCACACCCTTCTCCTTTGGGCTTTGGTTAGCAATCTCATGTAGTTCCATTTCACAAAATAAATCCTCTAATTTAACAATGGAAAGATCCTTGGAAACCTTGTAAGCATCCACCATGGATGACTACAAGGCATTCCTAGGGAAGGATTTGAGAGTATACCTTATAAGGTCTCGGTTCTCTACCTTCTCATTGATCGAATGCAAGCCGTTGAAGATTTTCTTGAACCGACCATGAAGCATACTTACCGTTTCATTTTCATCCATTGAGAAGTTCTGGAGTTGGCTGAGAAGGAGATCTTTCTTGGCTATTCGGGTATCTCGAGTTCCTTCATGGAGCTCAATGAGCTTGCTCCATAGGTCCTTGGCACTGGTGAAGGGGCCAACTTTGATCAGCTGCTCCTTGGTCATCCCACACTGTAGGGTGACTATAGCCTTTGCATCAGCTTCCCCCTTCCTTGTCTGTTCTGCCAACCACCTTGAGAACTCGAGCTCTTTTCCCTCAACATCCTTTGGAGGGGAGAAACCCTCCTTGACTGAGAACCACATGTCGATATTAGTCTTCAAATAATACTCCATTCTTGACCTCTAATATTGGAAGTCGGCTCCATCGAAGAATGGAGGTCGGTTGGTGCTGAAGCCTTCCCTCATAGCCATTCTTCTCTGCTCTCGGGTGTTAGACCGTTGAAAAGAGCCCCAGGCTCTGATACCACTTGTTGGACCTTGGATGGCTAGAGAGAGGGGGTGTGAATAACCAGACACTCAAACTTTGGCTTCTTAAACTTTCTTTCTTTCTGCGATTAGGTTAGCAGCAGAAGCAAAAACATAGACAGAAAGAAAACAGAGAACAGAACGCAAACCAGACGCTAACTCAAAGGGTTTACAAGGTTCGGGGATAACTTGCCCCTACTCCTTGGAGTGCCCGTGAGGTGGGTGATCCCTTGATCGTCGGCAGATCAAGCCCCGGAAATCTGGATAATCGAAACCTCCTTCTCGGTGGAGAAATCTCTCCACAACCAGTCTCAAGAATGATATCAGAATAAGCTCAGAAGACTCGAGAGGAAGCTCACACACAAGAGATGCAGTAGGAAGCTACAATGAGGAAGAAACAATGCACACAACAACCACACAGTCAAACCCCGCAAAAACCTTTTCTCGCTTTCTGTCTCTTGTTCTCGTTGTGTCTGCATCGCCAGCCTCTCCCTCTTAATCTGTAACGACCCGAAAAATTCTCTAGATATTTGATGGAAATATTAAGCATGTTTAGATAATTTTCGAAGGATCTAGAAGTATTGATACGAACTTTGGGCTAGAAAACCTATGTTTTCTCATTTAAATTAAGAAAACTAAGTACTATTGGGCCTTATATGGGCTTTTTGGTACCTTGATTATAGGTGGATTTTAGGTAAAAATTAGTATAAATATAAATAGGATTTAAGTAGGCCTATTAGCATAATTGTGGGTAAATCTTGGCCTAATGTTCCTATTTAAATTGAGAAATTAAGTACTAATGAGCTGTAAATGGGCTCCAAAAATGGGTATTAATTGGGTAAAATTTATATAAATATAAAAGAATCTTATTTAGGAATATTAGCATAATTATGGGTGATTGTTGGGGAATTTTCAAAATAAAAAGGGAATTTTCGAAAATTAGAGGAAAAGGTTGAAATAAAATGAAAATAAAATAAAAATAAAGGTGCATGGGCCAAGGATTGAACCTTGGACCTCTTGTACAACCATGAATGCTTTGACCAACTCACCTAGCAAGGAATTCGTATGAGTAAATGAAGTAGAGATTGGTTAAGAAGTAGAAGGAGATGAAGGGTCATGGAGAGACTCTTCATTTGCCTCTTTAAAGGAGCTATAAAAAGGGGGTTTGGGGGGTTACTTCTCTTCACCATCAAGTGCATTTGCTCCTCTCCTCCCTCCTCATTCTAGCCGAGACTCTTAGGGAGAGTTCTCCCTTGGAAAGGCTTCTACCAAGGCTCCATCACTCAAGATCTAAAGTTCTTACAAGGATCCAAGGACTAGGTGTGGTCAAGAGACATCAAGTTTTCTTCCTTCTCTCCATTCAAGGTCAAAAAATTTAGAAACCCCAAGGTAAGACTCCCTCACCTGTGGTATAATAGTTATCTATGATTTCCATGATTTTTAGCATGACATATGGGTTAGTTTTGGATGTGATGTTGAAAGGAAAGAAAAACCAAGGTCCTCAAGTTTATGGATTTCGTCCAGCATGATTTAAAAGTCTGTAAATATGCCAAAAATCTTGATAATGTTGTTTAATGTTCTCTTATGATGTTTAGTAAGTAAATATAATTTTTGGGGATTTTTGGAGTATCCTAGAGACCCTATGGGATTCGGCCAACAACAAGGAAAGGAAACCAAGAACCTTAGGTTTGTGGGTTTCGGCCACCATGATTTTGGGGTCTATAATTATGCCAAAAATCTTGATAATGTTGTTTAATGTTCCCTTATGATGTTTAGTAAGTAAATATAATTTTTGGGTATTTTTGGAGTACCCTAGAGACCCTATGGGATTCGGCCAACAACAAGGAAAGGAAACCAAGAACCTTAGGTTTGTGGGTTTCGGCCACCATGATTTTGGGGTCTATAATTATGCCAAAAATCTTGATAATGTTGTTTAATGTTCCCTTATGATTTTTAATAAGTAAATATAATTTTTGGGGATTTTTGGAGTACCCTAGAGACCCTATGGGATTCGGCCAACAACAAGGAAAGGAAACCAAGAACCTTAGGTTTGTGGGTTTCGGCCACCATGATTTTGGGGTCTATAATTATGCCAAAAATCTTGATAATGTTGTTTAATGTTCCCTTATGATGTTTAGTAAGTAAATATAATTTTTGGGGATTTTTAGAGTACCCTAGAGACCCTATGGGTTTCGGCCAACAACAAGGAAAGGAAACCAAGAACCCTAGGTTTGTGGGTTTCGGCCACCATGATTTTTGGGGTCTATAATTATGCCAAAAATCTTGATAATATAGTTTAATGTTCCCTTATGATGTGTAGTAAGTAAATATAATTTTTGGGGTACCCTAGAGTACCCTAGGGTATAGGTGATTAGGGGGTATGCTTAAGTAAGGTGGAAGAATACCATGTTAACTAAACCTTTAGCTTATATGTCATGAAATATATGTTAGGTTATAGAATGCTTAGACATGTGCCATGATTTAGGAATGATATGTAGGTATGCCATGATGTATGAATGATGTGTATGTATGCCATGTCTTACGAATGATATGAATGTATGCCATGCTTATGTATGTATGCCATGCTATATGAATGATGTGTACCTGTGCCGTGTCTAAAAAAATGAAAATGATGAATGAAGGTTAAGTATGATGAATGAATGACTATGTTATGAATGATGATGCCTTTAAGGCATAATGGCGATGAAAGAATAATGAATGAATGAATATGCCATGAATGATGATGAATGAAGAAGCATATGAAAGCATTTATTTTATTTTATGGGCTTGTACCGGACCTAAGTAGGGTCCACGGTTCTGGACTACCGATGATGCTGTCCACGGTTCGGGACTACCGATGATGCTGTCCTTACGGTTCGGGACTACCGATGAAGCTGTCCTTACCCTAGTAGGTCGAGATTAGCTACCTCGTATTTACTTAGGGATGCGCGCATATGATGAATGAATGTGGTACAAGCCAGGGCCCAATGAAAGTTATGATTATGTTAAAAGCATGTTTTCAAGATTAAGCATCCTTATATATATATATATATATATATATATATATATATATATATATATATATATATATATATATATATATATATATATATATATATATGCACGATTGCCACATGCATCCATTCATGTTATGCATTATGTTATGAAAAGTATATTTACGAAAAGTATGTTACGAAGGTATGTTCATGCCATGATTTTATTTATGTTTATGCCATGATTTTATTTATGTTTATGCCATGATTTTATTTATGTTTATGCCATGATTTGATGATAGTTTAGAATGCCATGCTTTAATTATGTTTATGATAATTTAGGATGCCATGATTTTATCTATGTTCATGTTAGTTTAGGATGCCATGATTTTATGCTAGTTTAGAATGTCATGCTTTAATTATGTGTATGCTAGGTTAGGATGCCATGAGTTTATTGATGTTTATGTTAGTTTAGGATGCCATGATTTAATCATGTTTGTGTTACGTTAGAATGCCATTATTTTGTTCATGCTCATGCTAGTATGGGATGCCATGATTGTAATTAGATTTATGCCATGACTTTATTTATGTCTATGTCAAGTATTATGCCATGCTATGAATGTTTACGATGTTTATGTTATGTCAAGTATTATGCCATACCCGAATGTTTATGGTTATGTTTATGCCATGCTATGAATGGGGTGAAGCTATGTCCATGACATGTCAAATGAATGCGAAGTGATGTTAAGGATGATGTTCTAAGTAAAGCGCTAAGTGTGCTAATGTTTCATATGTTTATGATTAAGTGACGGATGGTTTTAGTGAGTAGGAAAGAGTCTTACTAAGCCTGTGTGCTTATAGTTTTATTTGTCTTATACTGCAGATCATGCAAAGGAACAGTAAGGAAGCAGCAGGAGGGCATTGCAGAATGTGTGTGATAGTGACTTGGCCAAGAGACCATATGTTGCTTGTCTTATGATAGAAATTTACCTTTACTACTAAGTACTTGAATATGACTCTATGACATGATGCTAAAGTATGACTTGATGCTAAGTATGACATGATGCTAAAATATGACATGATGCTAAGTATGTTATGTTGCAAAGTATAAGGTTAATATGCCAAGCTTCCATGTTATGATGCTAGGAATGGTAGTAAGTGCATGTAGGTGTAAGTTTAAAGGGTTCCGCTGCATTAGAATGTCTACATGCCCTAAGTATGTTAGCGTAACGCCGCCTTATGATGGTCAAAAAAAAAAAAAAAAAAGCGGGCGTTACATAATCTTCCTTCTCCTCATCGCCCGATTTCGTCAGCACCCATTGAACCACAGCCTGACTCACTGACCTTCACAAAGCGCTCAGTCCACTGAAGGCCTCTTCAGCTGAGCCTCGGTCAGTCGCCAGCCATGCCAGAAGCCGTTGAATCATGCGAAGGGAAAACGAACAAACCTGACTGAAACGAAAGTCGCCAATTGACCCTCCTTCTTGGTTTGAGTCACCCCTGTCTCACCTGCACACTCTTCAGAGGATTAGCAAAGCAAAGCAAATCAATTCGTATTAGCAAGGTAACAGCAGGTATCAGAAAGATTCAGAGCGTAATCAGAAGTCTGACAATGTTTTCAAATTAAAGTTATCAGACACTGATCGATCACCAAACCGATCAGTGAAGACCCTGATCGATCAGGCTCCTGCCTGATTGGCCCAGTGAAACTGTGATCGGTCACACTGACCGATCAGGGATTGAGGATCGGTCACCAGACCGATCCACCAGCTCACTTCCTTGATCGGTCACTTGACCGATCAAGATAGGGCCTGATCGGTCACAGTGACCGATCAGGTCACTCCCTGACCGATCAAGAGCCATCCTGATCGGTCCAGGAGGATCCTGATCGGTCGTTTTGACCGATCAGGTTTTCTCCAGATTCTTTCTGTTCTCACTCTGATTGTTCACCAGAACGATCAAAAACCACACAGAATGTTTCTGTTCTCTTTCTGATCGTTCACCAGAACAATCAGACTCCCTGGATCGGTCACCAGACCGATCTATTAACAAGAGAGCTCATGCCAACTCCTGATCGGACTCCAGACCGATCCAGTCACTTAGCTGACTCATGCTCAATCACCTAGCTTCACTCACTAGGACTCGGCTTCACTCACCGGGGTTTCTTCCACCTAGCTTCACTCGCTAGGACCCGGCTTCACTCCCTGGGATTTCAACCACCCGGCTTCACTCGCCGGGGTTTCCATCACCCGGCTTCACTCACCAGGACCCGGCTTCACTCACCGGGGTTTCCATCACCCGGCTTCACTCACCAGGGTTTTCGTCACCCGGCTTCACTCACCGGGGTTTCCGTCACCCGACTGTTGATGCAAGTTGCATCAATGATATTCTTCTTTAAGTGTTTTAATATTTGATAATACACTTAAGTCAGTGATACAATGAACAGACGAAGGGCTGCTAGGCATCGAAACCCTAAGACCTAGCGAAGGGCTGCTAGGCACCTAGCGAAGGGCTGCTAGGCATCGAAACTCTAAGACCTGGCGAAGGGCTGCTGGGCACCTAGCGAAGGGCTGCTAGGCATCGAAGACCTAGCGAAGGGTTGCTAGGCACCTGGCGAACGACTGCTAGGGAATGAAGTCTTGGTCAAAGGGACTGAGCAACTTAGCTAAGCGATGACTAAGGACAGGAGTAGAGACGGGTTCAGGTTTGGGCGTCTCAAGGTCCGGAAGTATCGAAAGCTAAGCAAAAGTCCACCCGAAGGACTAGGTGGCAACCATCTCCTGAAAGGAGTAGGTGAAAGACGAGTTCTCGGGGATGGAAGCTTGTGCCGGTTCGACCTAGGATTTTGTGCAAATCCGAAGTCCGAACCAAGTCCTTAAGGCTAATATTATATGTATATGTGCTTTGTGTTTATGTATCTTGCAGGTACCAAGATTGGAAGATAAAGCAGGTGGCTGGAGTCCCTGAAGCAGGGTGCCCCCATCAGTGGGGGCAGCCCCATGCATCTAGGGCACCCCCAACACTGGGGGCGCCCAAGACAAAGGTGAAAAATACAGGTTAAGTGAAGCAGGCAGAATAGGCTTCAAGCAGGGCGCCCAGGAGGTCCGGGGCGCCCGGGTTCAAAGTTGTTTTTGCTGTTTCGAGTCCGAAACACAGATAAGCCTTCATGAGGGTGCCCGGGAGGTCTGGGGTGCCCTGGTCAAAGGTTTTATCAGCTGCGGTGAGGTCGGCGCAGGGATAAGGTTTGACCGGGTTTATCGAGGCACCCCCAACGTCCAGGGAGCCCGTAGGAAGCCTATAAAAGGGGCTTCGACCCCTCTGCTTCAGACACAACTACTGTAAGGCATTCTGATCATTCTGACCGACGACTACACACTAAAGACGAGGCTATAAGATCGGGAGGTTCCAGGAGGAAGTGCGCGGCACTTCAGAGGTCTAGATCAACCGAGCTTCAACTTTGTTTTGTTCGGTTTGCATTTAATATTCTGTACTTAATTTACTATACTTTTGATTGTACTGTTACACTGTAAGACTGGTTTTCTCCGCCTCCGGAAATTCCGAAAAGGAGACCAATAGTGGACTCACGCTGAGTACATAGGCCTTGGACGTACTGACCCTGGGGGGTTGGGAACCAAGTAAATAAATCCCGTTGTGTCCCTGTCTTGCTTTTATTTTCATTTACTGTTCCGCTGCACTAACGCTCTAAGTAGATCGAAAGTTTTACGAAGTTTTCACAACAAGATTTTCACGATCGATATTCACCCCCCCTCTATCGACGGCACCGGTCCTATAATTGGTATCAGAGCTAGGCCGCTCTTCACTGGACTAACCGCCGACGGAGCAACGACGCCAGGAGTTGAGGGGGAGCTCAGGGGTGAATCAGGTATATTTTATTTAAATGTCCATTTTTAAATTTCATATCACGTGCTTCACATGCAGGGAGAGAGGGCACTATAAAAATCAGTGCCCTACTCGTAAGGTTCGATCTTCACCACCGGCGGCAAAGGAGGCACCAGCGCCAGGAGTCCGGAAAAACAAAGATCACGTACAATACTTCATGTGCAGAAAATACGGATACTACAAGAACAAATGTCCGACAAAGGTACGTAAAATTTACGTTCCGAAAAGTTTCAAAATTCCTGCACTGTCTTTAGATAATTTAGTTAATTTTTCGGATAAATTAGATTTACTGCATAGTAAAATTAATATCTTACATGACAAATTAGAAAATGCAGATATGACTAAAATATCTGAAATTAATTATTTGATTCAGAACATTAATTCAGTAATTTCTAAAATAAATTATCATAACTTTAATTCTAATCATGTTAATTCTGATAATTCTAATTCAGATAAATTAAATTCTAAGGATAAATCTGAATTCAAAAGTCTTAAGGATAATTCTAAATTTGAAAATTTTTTAGATAATTATGAATTCAAATTTGAAAATCCATTGTATAACTATGAATTCGAGATTAAAAATCTTAAGGATAATCCAGAAATTAATTCTGAAAATCTTAAGGATAATCCAGAAATTAATTCTGAAAATTTAAGGATAACCCAGAAATTAATATTCTGAAAATCTTAAGGATAATCTAGAGATTAATTTTGAATTTCTTGAAGATGTGTCTGAGGATAATCTTGAAGATAAAATTCTCCTAGATAATAACTTAATTATAGATAATCTTGAAAGTTATTACAAAACTTTAACTAGTGGCCCAAATTACTCCTCCTACTTTGAGGATACCGAAAGATATAATTTTGAGGATAAGGAGGATATGGAACTATCTAAGATCAAGCCATAATTAAAAAAAATTACAAAGGTTCAAATAAATCCGAATTGTTAGAAAAAATTGAAAAGATAGATAAAAATGAAGCAGAAATTTTCGAAATTATGAAAATGATGAACATAAATCCACAATTATTAAAAATTCAAATTAATTCAAAATAATTGAAATTAATTCAAAACTTCAAATTAAATCAAATTCAAATTAAATTAAATTTAAATTAAATTAAATTCAAATTAAATTTAATGTAAATTAAATTAAATTCAAATTAAATTAAATATAAATTAAATTAAATTCAAATTAAATTAAATTCAAAATAAATTAAATTAAAAATATATTAAATTCAAAATAAATTAAATTCAAATTAAATTAAATTCAAATTAAATTAAATTCAAAATAAATTAAATTCAAAATAAATTAAATTCAAATTAAATTAAATTCAAATAAATTAAATTCAAATTAAATTAAATTAAATTCATAATAAATTAAATTCAAATTAAATTAAATTCAAATTAAATTAAATTCAAAATAAATTAAATTCAAATTAAATTAAATTCAAATTAAATTAAATTCAAAATAAATTAAATTCAAATTAAATTAAACTCAAATTAAATTAAATTCAAATAAATTAAATTCAAATTAAATTAAATTCAAAATAAATTAAATTCAAAATAAATTAAATTCAAATTAAATTAAATTCAAAGTAAATTAAATTCAAATTAAATTAAACTCAAATTAAATTAAATTCAAATTAAATAAATTCAAATTAAATTATTTCAAATCAAATCTTAATTAATTTAACTTAAGTTAACTCAATTAGATTTTAATTTATTCAAACTTAAATTAAGTCAAATAAATTTAATTAAATCAATTAAACTCAATTAAATCTTAATTGAATCAATGAAATTCAAGTTAAATCTTAATCAATTCAAACTTCAATTAATTCAACATCAATTAATTCAACTTCAATTAATTCTTAATTAACCTGAATCCAACTAAAATCTTAAATAACTTAAACTTAAATTGAAATAAAATTTTACCCAAACTGTAACAATTAATTTAATAAAATTAAATATGTCAAAATGGGTTGACATATTCGTGGGTTCACACGACATGTATCAAATCGGGAATTTGATACATTTTTAGAAACTTAAATAAAATGATTTGAATTGTTTGACTCATGCATAATTGTCATGCCATACATTTACTACTTCTTTTAAATAATGACATATCATTCATATTTAAATTTTATGCATATATTAGAACGGCTATAGGAAAAAGAATAATTGAAACTTGATCAACCTAGTATTGGGTGGCGGTGAGATGATAGTACGTTAGGGAAGCCAATTCTAATAAGGTCAAGTATACTCTACTTGGTCTCTTTAGACTGATGAAACTAGCCGAAGCTACCGATCCAAAACCTAAACTAGTTAGACCAGAATTTTTCAAAAAGTAATTTTGAAAATGAAATTTCATTAAAAGGCTTTGTCAAGGAAAGGGTTGATGATCCAATAAGGCTACGGCCAAAGAAGGCCTAGTGCCTCGCCAAGACCTGGAAGCAAATTTTTGAAATTCAAATTCAAGTTACTTCGTGTCAAATTCAAATCTAACACAAGCTTCAATTAAATCTTAGAGTTAATAATAAATTAAGAAAAATGATTCAAGCATCTCACAATATACCTATAAGGCAACCATGCTTGTTGTATTGATACATCTAAAATGGGTGAGATGATAAGGACTAATGAATTGAAAAATATTTTTCAAAATTGTTAGAATATTTTCCTAAAAATATATTTTCAAAATAGTGCTTCAACATAATAATGTTTTTATGGAATTCATGTTTGTTTGATTGATTATACAAATTATATATTTTTCAAAAGTATATCTTTTCAAAAATTGCTTGACTCACTCAATTAGACACAAGCCTCTTAGGACAACACTAAAGTTCCTTAAGGCACTTAGATAGAGTCAAATGATGTTGGGTACAAGGGGAGTGGTTTGTTCTTTTTCAAAAATTGTCCTTGAAAAACCACTGTCTTTTAAAACGGTTTTCGAAAACTGGGCTTTAAACACTATTATTTAATTTCAAAATATGTTTCGAAATTTCAAAATATGTTTCGAAATTTCAAAATACATTCCAAGAGTGTGATTTGTCTTGTTTGATTTTGATAAACCCTAAATGACACAGAGGAAGGTCCACTTCATAATCTACAAAGACTCCTAGGATGTGTCAGATTTAGGGGGAGTCTGAATCAAACTTCTGAAAAAGTTTTTTGTGTAATTAATTGTTTTGAAATTATTAGATAATTTCTTTGATTTGAATCAAACCTTAAGACTCAAAGGAAGAGTACTTGTGGTCAACAAGCTTCCCAGGACTGGGTCAAGTTTAGGGAGAGGTCAAATTAAAAGAATTATCGAATATTTCAAATGTTTTCATGCGTGGTATTTTCAAATCCTGTTGAAAACATAAGTATTCTTTCAAAATACTATCAATTTTTTTAAGAAAAAAAATACTATTAGTTTCGAAAATTCATCTGGTTTTTGATCAATTTGAAATAATGCTTATCTTGAGTTTGGAAAATCTTCCAGGACACTTAGGAAAATGTCCTTGTAGTTAACAAGATTTCCTAGGATTGTGTCAAACTGGAAAAGAAACCAAGTCAAGTAAAATATTATGTTTTCAAAATGCATAATACTTATATTTTTTAACGTCTCATCTTTTTCAAAAATAGTTAGTACTTGCAAAATATGTATAATATTTTTCAGAAAAACTTATATTTTTCAAAATATCCTTCAAAAATGCATCAGATCTTTCAAAGTACTTGCACCTTTCAAAACTCACAGTATTCTTCCAAAAGTACGGTATTTTTCTCAAATGCAATATTGTTTAAGTTTTCTAAGATCAAAATACTCAAAAATTTATACTAAGTATTTTCAAAAAGAACCAAATATTCTCATTGTTGGCGCAAGTATTTATGGTGGTTTTTTTGATGTATGACAAAGGGGGAGAGGTGTGCTTAAGTTAGAAATTTTTTTTTGATTCTTACCAAAGGACCATTTGATCAAAATATTTTTCAAAATGGGAGAGCATTCCCAGAGGATCAAAAATATATTTTCAAAACTAAGGTCATTTTTTAGTTTGATCCCAAGGATAGTAAGTTAGCCCCTTCAACCAATCTAACTTAAGTTATTGTCAAACATCAAAAAGGGGGAGATTGTTGGTGCAAGTTGCATCAATGATGTTCTTCTTTAAGTGTTTTAATATTTGACAATACACTTAAGTCAGTGATACAATGAACAGACGAAGGGCTACTAGGCATCGAAACCCTAAGACCTAGCGAAGGGCTACTAGGCATCGAAACCCTAAGACCTAGCGAAGGGCTGCTAGGCACCTAGCGAAGGGCTGCTAGGCATCGAAACTCTAAGTCCTGGCGAAGGGTTGCTAGGCATCGAAGACCTAGTGAAGGGCTGCTAGGCACCTGGCGAAGGACTGCTAGGGAATGAAGACCTGGCGAAGGACTGTTAGGCACCTTGCGAAGGACTGCTAGGGAATGAAGTCTTGGTCCAAGGGACTGAGCAACTTAGCTGAGCGATGACTAGGACAGGAGTAACGACTTCGCGTATTGGAAAGGTAGAATGCAATACTACCTTATGAATGATATTGAGAATTGGATTAGTATTGCAGATGGTTTCGAGGCACCTGTCGATGAAAGAGGAGAACCGACACCGATGAGATCCTGGTCGAAGGAAGTAATGAAGAGGGCACAGTCAAATGCCAAGGCCACCACCACACTGCAGTGCGAGCTCTCAAAGGAGCGTCTGAACAAGGTGGGGTCGTTCAAGAGCGCCAAGGAACTGTGGAACAAATTGGTGGAATTGAATGAAGGGTCAAACGAGTCCAGAAGAGCAAAGAAGGACTTGCTCGTGGCCCAACTCCAATCCCTCTCCATGAAGAGCAATGAGACTGTCAGCCAGCTACATGGAAGGGTGAAGGAAGTAATCAATGAGCTCCACGTGAGTGGAGAAAAGATCGAGAACCGGGATATCGTCAGGTATGTTTTACAAGCCTTCCCGAGAACCACCTTGTGGACATCCATGGTTGATGCTTACAAGGTATTAAGGGATTTGCCCATAGTTAAATTAGATGACTTATTTGTGAATTTGAGCTACACGAGCAAGCTAACATCTCGGCCAAAGAGAAGGGTATTGCCTTTATTGCAGAAAAGGAGAAGAAGAAAAGGAAGGAGAAGAAGAAGGTGGTCTACTCCTCCTCATCAGATTCAGAGGAATCTAGCGCCTCTATGGATAGCGACCAAGAGGCATTCATGGTAAGAAAGATGCGTAAGGCTTTCAGAAATTTTTCTAACAAATCATATGCTAGGAAAGGATCCAGAGGCAAGGGTAAGGCCAAGGACATTATATGTTATAATTGCCACGAAGAGGGACACATGAAGAATGAGAGCCCTCAGCTCAAGAGAAGAGATGACAAGAAAGTGGAGAAGAAGAAAGGTGACAAGAAGAAGTCAAAGGGAAAGGAGAAGGGTGCCACCAACTTCAAGGCAACCTGGGATGATCCATCATCCTCAGAGGAAGAAGAAGAGCAAGTTTCCCATTTTGCTCTTATGGCACAGGATCACTCAGACTCATCAGATGATGAAAGAAGTTCACGCAGTGATGAGAGCGACTCCTCCACTTCATCATCCGAGTCAGAAGCTTCGGTAAGTGAGGTATACCACTTACCCTCCTCTACTTTGATTAAGATTATTTCTAGCACTAACATGGACTTAGCTAAGGCTAGAAATAAGATTAAGGAATTAAAAGATGAGATTGTCATACTTAGAGTAGAATCTACCAAACTTAAGGAAGACTTACATGCTAGTTCTCTTGCATCACATGCTTCATGTTTTGAAACTGAAAATAGAGAACTAAGGAAAAAGGTAGATGACCTCACAAAGGCCCTTAGGAAATTCCAAGTAGGCTCTAGCAACCTAGATATGATAATCAACAGTCAAAGGGTCGTATATAACAAAGCCGGTTTAGGATATAGGCCAAAGACAAAGGAAGTGACCTTTGTATCACTCACGAATATGATTGGTGCATCTAGGAGATTAGGGGCTAAGGGAAACACTAAGAGGACATGAGTACCTAAAAGATTTCTAAATGATTCTTATGGATCAAAGATTTGGGCACCAAAAGAGTATGTTTTTCATGTTGTATAGGTAAAGGTGAAAGAGGCCTCAACTATGTGGATAATAGATAGTGGATGCTCAAGACACATGATCGGGGATGTGAGCAAGTTCACTACTATTAGCTACTTAAGAGAAGGGACGGTCTCCTTTGGAAATAGTGGAAAATTGAGGATTATTGGTAGGGGCACAATTGAGGTATCTTCCACGATCTCTATACATAAGGTACTCCTAATCAAAGATATGAAGTTTAACTTAGTGTGAGTCAGTTATGTGATGCGGGTTTTAAAGTTGAATTTCATGCTAGGAAATGCATAATTAAACATAATGAATCAAATAATGTCATATTAGAAGGGTTTAGAGAGACAAATTTATATTATCTTGATCTTACTTATGCTACTAACAATGTTGCTAAGTGTTTCATGTCTAAAAAAGAAGAAGGGTGGTTGTGGCACCGGAGGCTTGGACATGTTAACATGAGAAGCATAGCGAGAGTGGCTAAGGAAGAGTTGGTGAAGGGGCTACCAATGATCAAGTATGAGAAGACCAAATTATGTGATGCATGCCAAGAGGGTAAGCAATCAAAATCATCATACAAAGGTAAAACTCTAACCACTACTACTTTACCATTAGAGCTCTTACATATAGATCTATTTGATTGTCATAATACTCCCTCACTTGTAGGGAGTAAATATTGTTTAGTGATAGTAGATGACTTCTCTAGGTTTACATGAGTTTACTTTATGAAACATAAGGACGATACCCTAGAAATGTTTGTAGGATTTAGCAAAAGGGTAGAGAATGAAAAACATCTAAAAATAAACCGAATCAGGAGTGACCACGGTGGGGAGTTCCAAAATGCAAGTTTCACACAATTTTGTATTGGAAATGAATACAAGCATGAATTTTCATGCCCAAGAACTTCTCAACAAAATGGGGTAGTTGAGAGGAGAAACCGAGCCCTACAAGAAGCTGCTAGGACTATGCTTAATTCATATTCTCTTCCTAGCTACTTTTGGGCTGAAGCGGTTAACACCGCTTGCTATATTCAAAACTGGGTGTTGGTGTATAGGTTTCTAGGAAAAACACCCTTTGAATTATGGAATGGGAGAGTACCACAAGTCCACTACTTTAGGGTCTTTGGATGTAAAGTCTATATCCTAAATACCAAAGATGACCTAAGGAAGTTTGAGTCAAAAGCCGATGAAGGAATTCTAGTAGGGTATTCATTAACTAGTAGGGGTTATAGAGTTTACAATAAGAGGACAAAAGTGATTGAGGAGTCCTCAAATGTTAAATTTGATGAAACAACAAATACCTACCCTAGAAAAGCCTCAATTGATAAGGATATAGAAGAGGTACAACCCCTTGCCCAAAGAATCCAAGACCTACATTTGGAGGGCAATGATCATGTAACGACCCGGAAAATTCTCTTAATATTTTCTTAAAATATTGAGCATGTATAAATAATTTTCCGAGGGACCTAGAAATAATATATAAAATTTGGCCTAGAAATCCATATTTTCTCAATTAAATTGAGAAAACTAAGTACTAATGGGCCTTATATGGGCTTTTTAGTACCATGATTATTGGTGAATTTTAGGTAAAAATTTATAGAAATATGAAGGGATTTTAATAAGAAATATTAACATAATTATGGGAGAATTTTTTTAGGATTTTCGAAAATTACTAGGAAAATAAAATAAAATAAGTGGAAAAAAATTGTACATTTACCAAGGATTGAACCTTGGACCTCTTGTACAACCATGTAGGCTCTAACCAACTCATCTAGCAAGGGAATGTTATGAGGAAATGAAGTGGATATTGGTTAAGGCTTAGAAGAAGATGAAGGGTCATGGAGAGACTTTTCATTTACCTCTTTAATGGGTGATAAATAGGGGGGTTTGGGAGTTTCTTTCTCTCTTCCTTCAATTGCATTTCCTCCTCTCCTCCTTCCTCATTCTAGCCGAACACCTCCAAGGGAGTTCTCCCTTGGAAAAGCTTCCACCAAGGCTTTATCTCCTAGATCTAGGTTCCTTCCAAGGATACAAGGACAAGCAGGTATAAGGGTGCAAAGATCTTACCATTTCCTTCTCTTTCAAGGTTCGAAAAATCAAGAAACCCAAGGTAAGACTCCCTCACCTGTGGTATAATAGTTCCTTATGATTTCCATGATTTTT
Organism: Boesenbergia rotunda; assembly: GCA_024364735.1. Classification (NCBI taxonomy): domain Eukaryota; kingdom Viridiplantae; phylum Streptophyta; class Magnoliopsida; order Zingiberales; family Zingiberaceae; genus Boesenbergia; species Boesenbergia rotunda. The sequence continues at coordinate 280,291 of JAGFNQ010000075.1, read as the reverse complement.
AGCATGATATATTGGTTAGTTTTTGGATTTGATGTTGAAAGGAAGGAAAACCAAGAACCTTAAGTTTAAGGGTTTCGGCCACCATGATTTAAAGGTCTATAATTATGTCAAAAATCTTGATAATGTTATTTAATGTTCCCTTATGATGTGTAGAGGTTAACTATAATTTTTGGGAATTTTTGGAGTACCCTAGGACACCCTAGGGTTTCGGCCAACATGAAAGGAACAAAAATCAACACCTAGAGACCCTATGGGTTTCGGCCACAATGTTTTAGGGTCCATAATGATGCTAAAAATCTTTATAATGTTATTTAATGTTCCCTGATGATGTTTAGAGATTAAGAATAATTTTTGGAAATTTTTGGAGTACCTTAGAGACTCTATAAGTTTCGGCCAACCTCAAGGACCCAAAGGTTAGGGTTGAGTCCTAAACTTCAAGTATATATTTTTATGTGTTGTCATGATATAAGGGTGATGGAGGGTGATTATGTGAATTTTCACATGGCCTAGAGACTCTATAAGTTTCGGCCAAGAAGGGTTAATAGGGTAAAAGTTATGATTTATTTCAAGTAAGGGCTCCAATGGCTCTATGGTAAGATGAGATTAGTGTTTTATGATTGATTGGGGATTTTAATGGAATTTTTCTATACCCCCATGGCCTTATAAGTTTCGGCCAGACCTAGGAAAGTGGCCTAAAGGTTAGGGTTAACCCTAATCATGAGCCCCAAGGACTTCCTATGGTCTTATAAATAATGTATGGTAGTTCCTTTACCTTATGCTATATTACATGTTTATGGAATTGATGGGACTCCACCTTAGAAGTTTCGGCCAAGCCTTGGATCTAGGGTTTGGGGGTGGAGTTAGGGTTCAAAGAATGATGGTTCATGTTTACCATAAAGTATTTATATGTATAGGATCAAGCATGTGGTAGGAATCATGTTAACCATGACCCTAAGGTTTAAGCACCATGCTTTATGTTTCATGTTTAGGTTATGACTGGATGCCATGCTTAATAGGGTTACCATGAATGTTTATGTTTTAGGCCATGTATTTGAATGGTAGGTAGAAGGTTATGGAAATCCTACCTATATATGCTTATGTGATGTAGAGAACCATGCTAAGTTATATGCTCACGTTATGTTAAGAACCATGTTAAGTTATTGTGTATGTTCATGATATGAATGATGCCATGATAAGTATGATAGGTTTATGTTCATGATAGGAATGATGCCATGATAAGTATGATAGGGTTATGTTCACGATAAAAATGATGCTATGATAGGTATGTTATGTTAGGTTCATGATAAGAACGATGTCATGATAAGTATGTTATGTTTAGGTTCATGATAGAATGATGCATGCCATGTTGTATGAATAAAGATGCATGTCATGCTTATGAAAGAAGATGCATACCATGTTTATGAATGAAGATAATGCTCATGCCTTACAGGCATCATGATGTTATGCAATAAGAATGAACAATGAAAGGACAAGCATGTGTTAAGTCATGCTTTATGTAACATGGTTATGCTATGAATGTTTTATGAATGATGAAACATGAAAAGTATTTTACTTTATGTATGAGCTTGTACCGGACCGAAGTATGGGTCCAAAGGATGGGCACCTTAAGAACGCCCCGGTTTTGGACTACCGAAGCTGTCCACGGTTCTGGCACTACTGGAGCTGTGCAACAGGGATAGGCACCTTAAGAACGCCTCGGTTCGGGGGCTACCGACTATGCTGTCCTTACCCTAGTAGGTCGGGGCTCGCGACCTCGTACTTTCTAGGGATGCGCGCTATGATGTATGTATGTGGTACAAGCCGGGGACCCCAAATGATGTTATGATGATTATGTTTAAGCATTTAAAAGTATGTTTTAAAAGTTAAGCATCCTTATGTATATGCATTCCACTCATGCATCCATTCATGTTATGCATTATGCTATGTGATAAGATTTTATGCTTACGTTTCATGTTAAGAAGTATGCATGAGAATGAATGAACTATGTCATGATTATGATAGGTATTATGCTATATATTATGTCATGCTTAGAATGTTCACTATGTTTATATTTATGCTATGTATTATGCCATGCTTAGAATGTTCACTATGATTATGTTTATGTCATGTATCATGCAATGTTTAGAATGTTTACTATGTCTATGTTAATGTCATGCTATGTATACGATAAGTGACGTAAGATGTTATGTTCTAGGTAGAGCACCAAGTATGTTAATGTTTCATGTGCTCATTATGAGATGATGAATGATGAATAGTTTTTGTGAGTAGGAAAGAGTCTTACTAAGCCTGTGTGCTTATAGTCTTATTTGTTGGTGCAGAATGCACCTAAGTCAAACCTGTGTTTTGATAATGGCAACATAGGTCAAAAGTTAAGTCTTTCTTGTTTTCTAACAAGTTAATCTAGTGTGCAGGAAAAGCCCTAGCGAAGGACTGCTAGGCACTGGCAAAGGAATGCCAGGAGAGAAAGCCCTAGCGAAGGATTGCTAGGCAACTGGCGAAGGACTGCCAGTATCAAGTCCTAGCGAAGGACTGCTAGGCTCCAGGCAAAGGACAGCCTGGGACTGAAGCCCTAGCGAAGGATTGCTAGGCAACTGGCGAAGGACTGCCAGTTTACAAGACCTGACAAAGGACCGTCAGGCAAAATTCCAACCAAAGGAGCGGTTGGCATCAGGTAATTTCTCCCGAGAGGAGTAGGTGAGGACGCGTTCCCCGTCGAGGGAACAGTAGGCGTCGGTTCGACCTAGGGCTCCATTTTGGAGACCAAAGTCAGAACCAAGACAGCTAAGGCTGTATAAATCTAATAAATTATTATTATTGTGTTTTGGACTAACCCTTGATACAGGACCGAAGGAATGTGTGTCTGCAGCTCAGAAAGCCTCAAAGGAAAGAGGCAAGGCTGAGTAGGGCGCCTGGAGTGTCCCGGGCGCCCCCAAGGTGCATACAAAACACGCAAAGAGAAAACGGGTTCGAATAGCTGCTGGGCCGGGCGCCCCCGTGCTCCCGGGCGCCCGCGCTGCTCCCGGGCGCCCCCAGCGTCCCGGGCGCCCCCATGCGCATGCATCGAACCAAAAGCCCTCGAAGCCAAGCGGATAAAATTTGACCCGGTCAATCCGGGCGCCCCGAGTCCTCCGGGCGCCCCGGTCAAAGCGGATCCAGAGGATCAGACGCGACCGAGACTTTGGCGGATCAAAGGCCACGTGGGGGGCGCCCCCGACATCCCGGGCGCCCCCAGGCCCTATATAAAGGCCCCTCGACCAAGGCTTCAGAACATCAATTGATTCAACGCTTCTACGCTCTTCTGCTCTCGCGCCTTGCTCCGGAAACTGCCCAACTCGAGCCGACGACGTCCCGCTGCTCCGAACAAGTGAACCTACAATCGGACGTCGGTAAAAGAAGAGCATCTTTTTCTTAATTGTTAAGTTTACTGCACTTACTCTGTATTCAATATTTGTAAACTGTCTTTGCGCCAAATATAGAATTGCCCAAAGTAAACGGTCAACGACCGTGGGCCTTGGAGTAGGAGTCAACACAGGCTCCGAACCAAGTAAATTGATTGCGTCTCTGTGTCTTTTCTTTAATTTCCGCTGCGTACCTACTCTTACTCAAATCCGAAAGTTTTCCGATATTCACCCCCCCTCTATCGGTTTTCTCGATCCAACAAGTGGTATCAGAGCGGGGAAGTTCAAACCTGGTGCAACCACCAGTTTGAAATTTTTTTTCGGATTTTTATTCTTCTATTTTTTTTCTGACGAATTTTTCGTTAAATATTTTTATTCGATTTTTTTTTGTTAAGCGAGGTTGGTGCAACACCCCTCGTTATTTAATTCATCCAGCACTACTAATCCAAGACCTAGTCTTGGAAAATTCATTTTTTTTCTTTTAGTTTCCTTTTTCAGACTAAATGGTCATACAAGAGAGATTCAGCACCGCCAGACCTCCACTCTTCAGTGGAGAAGACTTTTCCTACTGGAAAAGTCGTATGGAGGTCCACCTGAAAACTCAGGTGGACATGTGGATCATTATCCAGTCCGGTCTGGAGATCCCCCGAAATGCCGAAGGACTTCCTCAGAACTACTCTGAATGGGACAACTCCCTAAAGCGAAAGATAGAAGCCGACGCAAAAGCTACTCAGACTCTTCAATGCGGATTGACGAAAGAGGAGCTGAACCGCGTGGGCCCCTTCAGCAGTGCAAAGGAGCTGTGGACAAAACTGATCGAGCTACACGAAGGGACTTCAGATACTCGGATCAGCAAGAGGGATCTGCTACTAAACAAACTCTACACCATCAAGATGGCCGACAACGAAACAGCAGCCCAGCTCCACGCACGAATCCAAGAGGTAATGAACGGTCTTCACACAATATGTCACAAGGTTGAAAACCGTGACCTAATAAGGTATGCTCTAAACGCCTTCCCTAGAAACACCTTGTGGGCATCTATGGTGGATGCATACAAGGTCTCTAGAGATCTTTCTAAAATAAAATTAGATGAGTTGTTTTCCGAACTTGAACTGCACGAACAAACTAACACCAATATGGTCGAGAAAGGTATTGCTTTCGTTGCAGGTAAAACTGGAAGAACAACGAAGAAGAAGCCTGAACCTGAACCCGAGTCTAACTCTGACTCAGACTCAGAAGAAGAAGATGGAGATCAAACTAAGCTGGTCCGGCTCGCTCGAAGCTACTACAAGGAGCTGAAGAACCGAACCAACAAACGGAAAACCGGCCGAAGAAAGGACGAACCAGCTGAACCCGCAAACAAGCCCAATGTAACCTGCTACGAGTGCAAGAAAAAGGGCCACTACAAGTCAGAGTGCCCTAACCTAAAGGAGACTAAAAAGACGAGAAGAAAGAAGGCACTGCAAGCAACCTGGGACGAATCGTCCTCAGAAGAAGAAGAAGAGGCACCCCAGTCCAATCTCCTAGCTCTGACCGCCTCAGATAAAGTCGAGACTGAGTCGGAAACAGAACAAGAGGACGGCGAGCTGACCTTCACAGAAGACGGAGAAATTAAGGTAACTGGTTTTAATAGATTGCAATTAAGTGAATTAATTTCCTTTCTTTCTCGAGATTTGGCAAAAGCCAAACTCCGAGTCGAATCCCTCCGACAGGAAGTAAAACTCCTGAAAGAGGGAGCTGACTCTAAACCCTTAACCGAGAAGGTTCAGGAAGGAACTCCTACTCAAGTTGAAAAACTTGAAAAGGAAAACTCCTCCCTGAAAACTCAGGTTAAGGATCTTAGATCAGCATTAGAACGATTTACATCTGGTTCCAAAGGTCTTGACATGATCCTTGGAAAACAGAAATCAGTTCTAAATCGATCCGGATTGGGCTATAGAACCAAATCTCGGCAAAGATCATACTTTGCTGTACTGAATTAGTCCAGAGGTAAAATTCAGGCATGGGTACCTAAACCATACCTGAACAAACCAACTGGATCTAATCAGTATTGGATCCCCAAGGACAAGATTCACATCTTGCCTAACCATCACCGTGGCTTTAGTCCAGGGGGAGCCAAACTGAAAACTATATTCATTATTAGATAATTTTTTTTATTGCAATATGATTGTTTGCCTGTTTATTTAATTTCTGCAATTTACCATGCTTAGACTTAGGCTAGTTTAAGGACCAAACAAACTTAACTGAAACTTGAAAACATAGTATTGGGTGGAGGTGAGATGATAGTACGTTGGGGAAAACAATTCTAATAAGATCAAGTTTACTTGGTCTCTTTAGACTGGTGAAACCAGCCGAAGCTACCGATCCAAAATCCAAACTAGTTAGACCAGAAATTTTTCAAAGAATAATTTTGAAAATGAAATTTCATTAAAAGACTTTGTCAAGGAAAGGGTGGATGATCCCATAAGGCTTCGGCCAAAGAAGGCCTAGTGCCTCGCCAAGACCTGGAAGTCAATTTTTGAAATTCAAATTCAAATTAATTTTTGTCAAATTCGAATCTAACACAAAATTTTAGTTAAGTGTAGATTTAAACATCTTTTCGAAAATTTCAAAATTAATTATGTTTTCAAAATTTAATTGTTTTCAAAATTAATCAAAATTTTCAAAATAATCTTAACTATCAAAACCTGGCTCACGAAAACCTATAAGGCTAACGTGATTGAAAACCCTAGACTAGGTGAGACAGTAGGAGTAAAGACTCAATTGGAAATTCTGTTAATACCTATACGATGAGATAATCTTGTATTTGTCAAACCATGATCAAAGCAGTCAAAACATGGTCAACATAGTCAAACCAAGGTAAACGAGGTCAAAACATGATTAACGCAGTCAAACCACAGTCAAAACCATCAACTCGATTCAAACCATGGTCAAAAGTAGACAAGACAAAAGTTTGTCTTTACCTACCCTACTCAGGGCGCCCGGAACCACGCGGGCGCCCCCTCCCATACGTCTTCTTACTCCCTAGTCAAAAAGCTGCCAGTGCTTTTGACCAGGGCGCCCGGAACCACGCGGGCGCCCCCATCAACTCTATCGCAGCAAAAGCTGCAAAAGCGCTCTGTTGAGGGCGCCCGGGCTGTCCCGGGCGCCCCCATCAGTCAAAAGCTTCTGCCCTTGGCAACAGCTACTGACCAGGGCGCCCGGAAGCTCCCGGGCGCCCCCATGGGTTTGCCTATAAAAGGCACCCGAACCTCCTTCACTTCCCACACCAAAATCAACCTTCTTCCTCACTTCTTTCTCTTCAAGAAGACCTTGCAAGTCCTCATCATCAACTATGCCTCCCCGAGCCGTTCGGTATGATTAGTATTTATTTTTATTGCATTTAAATTTAATTTCAATGCAATATCTTTATTCTTCCTTTAACTCTCTTAACTTAGAAGACGCCGACCGAACCCGGCCAACCCCGGTGCCCAACCTAGTCCCGACCCTAGATTTCCTAATCTAGAATTGTGTAATAGGTTCGCACAAACAATCTACAAGCCTATTAAAACTAGTTATCTCAATAAGCACTTTTTTACCCAATCATGCCCTGTCGCCATGAACATCATCAATTTCTATCAATTGGATAATCTTGTCTTCTGCACACATACCATAAATGAAACCATATGTGCAGAGTTTTACAACAACATAATTCGACAAGATAATCTTATGTTTCACACCACTGTCCAAGGGATTCCTTTGACTATAACCCCGACTTTGTTGAACCGATTCCTAGGACTGCGACCCTCTCAGTCCACATTTTGTTGCTATCCTCCTAGGAACCCCCCATTTGATCCCCCCTACTCAGACATTACACTAGACACTATTCACTCCTATTTCTTTAGGGCAGACCTCCCCGCAAACAGACGCTTCCAAGCTGTTGAACTTCAGGCCCAGAACTACGCCCTGTATAGAGTTCTGGTCCGTTGTATCTTACCACTCTCTACCAGAGACCTTGGGACTATGCGACCCTTTCATGCTTTCCTTCTTTATGCCCTAGTCCATCACCTTGACCTAGACATTGGACTCCATATGTTTCATACCATTCTGCATGCGTCCAGTGTCACGACCCAGGGACGAGTACGCACACCATACTGCCACATCATCACGTCCCTCCTTCATCACCACGGTCGTGACGTAACCTTGGGTGAAATAACCACTATGACCGACTTTGACGAAATCGGATTTAGGAACTTCTCCTTAGCGGGTCTAGAGGTGTCGGCCACCGGGGTTCTTAGCTGGCGACGACAGCAGGCCGGAGCACCAGTCGACTCAGACGAGGAGGTCGAAGTCGACGTTGGAGATGTAGCTGCAGCAGCCCGAGCACACATCGACGAGCCCGCTCCACTGACACTCTCTCAGAGAGTGACACATTTAGACATAAAGGTTCAGAGTCTTCGAGAGGAAGTCGAAGCCTACCACCTAGAGCAGATGGAAGCTCGTCGGGCTGATCGAGAAGTGGCGGGCGCACGATACATAGAGATGATGGCACGATTTGATGCATGGCAGCCTGGCCCGTCTGATCATCCCGGTCCTTCGTCTTAGATTTACCTATCATTGTACCTATTTGACTACCCCTACTCAGTAGGGTTGACTTGTGGTTAACTTGAGTTTGACTGTTTGACTGTATTTGAACTATGATTACCTGTTTTTTTCTGTTGACCAGGTTATGAGTACTTGTTCTCTTTTCAGTTAGGATTGTGCTCTGTAGAATAGATTCTTTTCTACTGATTTAAAAAAAAATAAAAATAGAATTTGAAAAATTGTTTTACTTAATTTCAAAATTAGTTTTCATTTTTCGAAGTAGTCTTATTTGTTATTTCAAAACTATCCCCTTTAAAAATTAGGGTTTTTTCGAAAATGGACTTAGCCTAGGCTCTAACTCTAGAAATGCATGTACCTATAGACTTAGAAGCCAGCATCTCACAAGCACCTTAGGGTACTTTTGATTGATAACCTAGAAAGGGTTGAGATGCTTAGGTCTTTGCCTTAATTCAAGATGCTTTAAGTCAGTGCATCTGCAGTAATTGGGGCACTAAATACAACTTAAACAGCAATCCAGTTAAGTGTCAAGTTTAGAAAATCTAACTTGAACAGAAACACTTAACTTGACTAACCCTAGCAAAAACTACTGTTTATAACAGTTAGTAAGTAGCTAATTGGGTTAGACAGGTCCCTACAGAGAAAATTGATTGATTTAGTGTAAATCTAATTATAAATTGGTTCAGTACAGCAAATTCTTATTTATTTCCTTTATTCATGCTATATTTATCTGTTTTGATATATGGCAAAGGGAGAGAGATAGAAAAGGAAAGAGAAATTACAAAATTACTTTTTCTAAATTTTTCCTTTATTCAAAAAGGTTTTTCTAAATTTTTCATTTATTCAAAAGCTTAAACTTTTTGAAGAAGTACTTAAGTTCTTAAAGCTTTCAAAATTTTTGCCTAAGTACTCAAGTTTCAAAAGTTCTTAAAGCTTTCAAAATTTTTGCCTAAGTACTCAAGTTTCAAAAGTTCTTAAAGCTTTCAAAATTTTGCCTAAGTACTCAAGTTTCAAAAGTTCTTAAAGCTTTCAAAATTTTTGCCTAAGTACTCAAGTTTCAAAAGTTCTTAAAGCTTTCAAAATTTTTGCCTAAGTACTCAAGTTTCAAAAGTTCTTAAAGCTTTCAAAATGTTGCTAAGTACTCCAGCTGCAAGATTTTTACTCAAGCTTTCAAAATTTTAAGTACTCTAAAGCTTAAGTTTTTCAAAGCAGTATTAAAACTGAAATTCTTACTTAAGCTAACATTTTCAAAAAGTTTTTTCAAGTACAAGTTTTTTAAACCCCACGAATTTTTGAAAAATCTAGGGGGAGATTCCTTCCAGGGGGAGGGAACAAAAGTTAAAACTTTTTCATGTTTTGCTTAAACTTAACTTTTTGAACTAGGGTTGCCATAAATCAAAAAGGGGGATATTGTTGGTGCAGAATGCACCTAAGTCAAACCTGTGTTTTGATAATGGCAACATAGGTCAAAAGTTAAGTCTTTCTTATTTTCTAACAAGTTAATCTAGTGTGCAGGAAAAGCCCTAGCGAAGGACTGCTAGGCACTGGCAAAGGAATGTTAGGAGAGAAAGCCCTAACGAAGGATTGCTAGGCAACTGGCGAAGGACTGCTAGTATCAAGCCCTAGCGAAGGACTGCTAGGCTCCAGGCAAAGGACAGCCTGGGACTGAAGCCCTAGCGAAGGATTGCTAGGCAACTGGCGAAGGACTGCCAGTTTACAAGACCTGACAAAGGACCGTCAGGCAAAAGTCCAACCAAAGGAGCGGTTGGCATCAGGTAATTTCTCCCGAGAGGAGTAGGTGAGGACGCGTTCCCCGTCGAGGGAACAGTAGGCGTCGGTTCGACCTAGGGCTCCATTTTGGAGACCAAAGTCAGAACCAAGATAGCTAAGGCTGTATAAATCTAATAAATTATTATTATTGTGTTTTGGACTAACCCTGGATGCAAGACCGAAGGAATGTGTGTCTGCAGCTCAGAAAGCCTCAAAGGAAAGAGGCAAGGCTGAGTAGGGCACCCGGAGTGTCCCGGGCGCCCCCAAGGTGCATACAAAACACGCAAAGAGAAAACGGGTTCGAATAGCTGCTGGGCCGGGCGCCCCCGTGCTCCCGGGCGCCCGCGCTGCTCCCGGGCGCCCCCATGCGCATGCATCGAACCAAAAACCCTCGAAGCCAAGCAGATAAAATTTGACCTGGTCAATCCGGGCGCCCCGAGTCCTCCGGGCGCCCCGGTCAAAGCGGATCCAGAGGATCAGACGCGACCGAGACTTTGGCGGATCAAAGGCCACGTGGGGGCGCCCCTGACATCCCGGGCGCCCCCAGGCCCTATATAAAGGCCCCTCGACTAAGGCTTCAGAACATCAATTGATTCAACGCTTCTATGCTCTTCTGCTCTCGCGCCTTGCTCCGGAAATTGCCCAACTCGAGCCGACGACGTCCCGCTGCTCCGAACAAGTGAACCTACAATCGGACGTCGGTAAAAGAAGAGCATCTTTTTCTTAATTGTTAAGTTTACTGCACTTACTCTGTATTCAATATTTGTAAACTGTCTTTGCGCCAAATATAGAATTGCCCAAAGTAAACGGTCAACGACCGTGGGCCTTGGAGTAGGAGTCGACACAGGCTCCGAACCAAGTAAATTGATTGCGTCTCTATGTCTTTTCTTTAATTTCAGCTGCGTACCTACTCTTACTCAAATCCGAAAGTTTTTCGATATTCACCCCCCCCTCTATCGGTTTTCTCGATCCAACATTATTTCCTTATACCGCAGATCATTCAAGGGGACAATGATGGAAGCAGCAGGAGGGCAAGAACGCATGTGTGTAGTAGTGACTTGGCCCAGGAAACTATATGTTTACTGTTTATGCTAGAACTTCACCTTGGTTACTTATATGTTTGAATAATGACTTCTGGAACCTTATTTTATGATGTTATGTATGACATGATATGATGCTTAAGTTCAAAGTTAATATGCTAAGGTTCCCATGTCAATAAGTTAGGAATGGTAGTAGGGCATGTATAAGTTAAAGTTATTCCGCTGCCTTATGATGTCTACATGCCCTAAGCATGTTAACGTAACGCCGCTTATGAAAAAAAAAAAAGCGGGCGTTACAGATCAAGGGGGAGTAAGAGGTATCCTAGAGGATGAGGAAGAAGGAGTCAATGAACCCACAACGTCTAGGCCCTTGAGACATCACCAAGATCATCCTATGGACCAAATAGTAGGTGATGTAACTCAAGGAGTAAGGACTAGGTCTTATTTTAGGGATCAAACTAGTCAAATAGCTCTAATCTCTCAATTAGAACCCAAGTCCATTGATGAAGCATTGGGAGATGTAGATTAGGTTTTAGCCATGCAAGAAGAGCTAAATCAATTTGAAAGAAGTGAGGTTTAGGAGTTGGTTCCTAGGCCCAATGATTGCACCATTGTAACCACAAGATGGGTCTTTAGGAACAAACTAGATGACCAAGGCAAAATCACTAGGAACAAGGCTAGATTGGTTGCTAGGGGATATAACCAAGTTAAGGGATTGGATTATGACGAGACTTATGCCCCCGTAGCTAGATTAGAATCTATTAGAATTCTACTAGCCTATGCCGCTCACATAGGTTTCACACTTCACCAAATAGATGTGAAGTCGACATTCCTTAATGAGATCATTAAGGAAGAGGTCTATGTAGAACAATCCCCCGGGTTTGAGGACCCTAATTATCCAAGACACGTGTACAAATTGAGAAAAGCCTTATATGGATTGAAACAAGCTCCCCGGGCTTGGTATGAAAGGCTTTCTTCATTTCTAGTGTCTAAGGGATTTAGGAGAGGAACAATTGACCCTACTTTGTTCCTAAAATCTAAGGATAAGGACATATTTGTGTTGAGGCAATCTGTGGTCCCGAGTGACCAAGTGTTTTGATGTTTGGGCAAAGGGTTTAAGTTAGGTTTACCCTTGTTATCTCATATGTGTATGTTGAGTGTGCAGGTTATACAGGTTACACATATGGACTTGACTGGACGGCCTCGGTACGGTGAAGGATGGCATGGAGACAAGCTGGAGGCTTGTGTGCGCACCTGAGGGACTTTGGAGAGCAGGGACGATGAGCTGATAGGCGCAGACTTCAAGGCATGCGTGAAGGATGGCATGGAGGCAAGCTGGAGGCTTGCGTGCATCCGAGGGACAGGAGCCGAAGATGAAGAGGGCGCGAAGGCAACAATCGAGGTTGCGGAGGAGGAGTCAGTCGAGTCGTGAGGGTACGAGTGCTGTGTGATTGTACTCGGGAAATCCTAGGGTTCGAGTGCGGAGTGGAATGCACTCGGGGAGTGTAACCCTAGGATCAGTCGACTGGTAGGTGGCTGGTGAGCTGGCAAATTCGAACGTTGGGGGTGCCAACGGTCGAATTTGGCTGGCACCAGTCGACTGCCCTGGGGGCAGTCGACTGGTAGCGAGAAATCATCCCCGAGTCCTATTTAAAGAGGACTTCGCGGTGGCTGAGTTTCTTGACGAAACTTGTCTTGGTTAAAGGCAAGTTGGTAGTCTTTGGGCTCAAGTTTGTCAGAGGTGTTGTGGTGAGGTTTCTCCACCCACAAGGAGCGACGAGAGCTAGCCGGAGGTTATCCGGGGAGTGATCCACCGACGGATTCTTGGATTAGTCACCCGGCCGGGGTGGATACCAAGTAAATCATCGCTATTAGCATTGCTTAGTATTGTTTTACTATTTTATTGTATATTCCGCTGTGCAAACTAACCGTGTAGGAAGCAAAAGGGTTCGAAAATCGCTATTCACCCCCCTCTAGCGGACACAAACGATCCTACAATTGGTATCAGAGCGAAGGACCACTCTTGATCGGACTAATCGCCGAGGGAGCAAGAACGCTAGAGGAAGAACGATGGAAGACAAATTTGGGGACGACATCTACATCCCACTGCCCTACGATCATGAAGACTTCGACTATTGGTGGGCAAGGATGGAGACTTGGCTTAGCATGGATTGGTCATGTAGGATATCCATAGAAGAGCCCTTCGAAGTTCCAAAGGACAAGCATGGGAAGAAGCTTCGTCCTAGATATTGGAACAAAGAGCAACAAGAACAATCTCGGGCCAATGAAAAGGTAATCAATATATTGATTAATATTTTACCTAACAAAATTTTGAGTGATGTAGGGAAATACCAAAATGCATGTGAATTGTGGAGCAAATTGAAAGAAGTTCATAAGATCCCTACACACCCTCAACTAGTGGAAGAGCTCGAAGAAACAATTTTGAGTGTCCAAGAAGTATCAACGTCTTCGAGTGAGATAGAGGAATTGAGTGAGAGATTCTCCACCTCATCGAGGGAACAAGAGGAAGCTTCCAATCATCAAGAGAGGTTGAAGAAGAAGTCAACCTAGCCTCCACCTCCACCTCCACCCAAGCAAATAAAAAGGACCGCATCATATGCTTTGGGTGCAACAAAAAGGGGCACTACAAGGACAAGTGCCCAAATGGTAAGAAGGAGGTACTTTCTAAACACGGGTCCATTCAATTTAAATCTAACATGAATTGTAGGAATGGAGAAGCCCAAGAGAGGAAAATGAAGATTAGATGCTTCACCTGTGGAGAACTTGGGCATTACCACACCAAGTGCCCAAGAAAAGGGGAGTTAAAGAAAATGGAGCATTTAAGAAGATGGAAAAATGAGGAGAGAAAGAAAAGAAGCCCATATCATGGAGGAACTACAAGGGTAAGGGAGGTAATCTCTAATCTCAAATTTAAATGTAATTCGATTTTGAGTTTCTCTGTGCATAATAGGAATAGTGTTAATTATCCTCCCATGCATGCTAGAATACATGAAAATTGCCTACTTGTGCATAATCATGGTTTCAAATATAATGTTAGGAATAGGGATAACAAGGTAGGTCAAAACATTAACAAAAGCATGCATCATGAGAGACCTAGAACCCTTGTATCTGAGAATCAAAGCACTAATCCCAAGAAGGGAAGGAATGTGCCTAGGAAAATGGGTAACTCTAGGAATGTCCAAAGTGGACATATGGACTCAAGGGTTAAAGGGTTAGAAAGGGAAAATCAAGCCTTGAGGGCAAGGCTTGATAAATTAGAAAAGACCCTAGAAAGATTCACGGTCGGATCAAAGGGTCTAGACATGGTGTTGGGTAGTATAAAACCCAACTATGATAGATCGGGGTTGGGCTACCGATCTAAGACCTCCAAGACCAAGGAAAAGAGAAATGCTAGGGTAGCATATGGTTATGGCAAGGAGGGAAAGTCTAAGGATGGCAAGGGGATGCCATCCAAAGGTAGAAAGAGTGACTCAACCAAGGACAAGGTGTCCAAGATTAAGAAGGTCAAATTTGTAGGCCAAGAGTCACCGGTGGCACACCGGTGTGGCCTAGTATGGATTGAGTCACTTAGGGAGGTGGCTAGGGCTCAGAGCTCAAGGGGGAGCTCTAGGAGTCTCTGGGGCCCATGGTAAATGGATCTCAATAGATTTTCTCCTAGGGAATTAGATAAAGTGTGCCAAAGAGTTTGGAAGACGTGGGTAAGTCTTCATCTTAGGTCTTGGCACATTCAAAAGGGAATTAAGAAGAAAAAGGTGAAAATGAGGTTATAATTGACAAAATTAGGTTTTAATGTGCAAATGTCATGTAATTCACTGATAGAAATGAATTGTGACCAGGTATTAGAAGATACATCAAGGAAAAACCACAATTAGAACTTTTGGGTTGAGTTTAAATGATACACTTTAGAGAAAGATGAGTTTTCGTGCCAATCTTGGGATCCGGAGTACATTTGTTTGGAAACGTATTTTTCCCAAGTAGACATTGGCTCCATAAATCTCCCTGCAAAATTTCAGATTTTTCAGAGATTTGTAGAATTATTTAGGCATTACTGAAATTGGGATGAAAAACCTGAAATTCAGGTATCAGTCGACTGCCCTGGGGGCAGTCGACTGGTCTCAGCCCAGAAACATTCTGTAAGTTTTGGGAGTCGACTGCCCCAGGGGCAGTCGACTGGTCCATTAGGTTAAGTGAGAAATGTACTATTAGATGATCAGAAATTGCAGGATTAAAATCATAGGAAAGTGTCATGCTATATTGTGAGACCTTATGTCATGGTTTAAAGATCATAGAGTGCTTAAAATCATTGGATAATATTGGATGATAAGCTTTTGATAGTGAGACAGTATGATCATATTAAGAATACCTATGGATAAGGAGAGAATTGAGGACAATTCCTTGTGAAAATGGATAATGGTTAGAGTTGGAAAACACAAGGAATCATGAATAACCTTCCAAGTTGATACATAATGACCATCTTTTGGGAAATTAGAAGATGTATCAAAAGTCAAACACATTTGTGATTTTTCATGAAATCATATTTTCCTAGGATACGGTATATCCTAGCAAATGTGCTTGCAAACCATTAGAGTGTTTAAGGTTGTGTTAAGTTCTTATTGGCACTAGGGATAAGGTTGCGTGGGGGGCAATCCTTAATGGTATCAAAGGGAGAAGAACTTGGTTGTTAGGTTGGGTAGAACCTAACTTGGTGTTAGGGTGTTAAGTTGGGTAGAACTTAACCTAAGAAAAATGAAAATTGGGAGAAGGCATAGGTTAAGGGGGAGGTTGCCTCCTTGTTTGCCTTAATTTTCATTGAAATTTTTGAGTTTTATGTCCAACTTGGGAATGGTGATAGATAAATGGTGAAATCTATTTTTCCCAAGTGGGTATGGGTACCACAAAGTTCTCCACGAAATTTAAAAATTTTTGGAGATTTGTGGAATTTCTGGCGCGTTTTTGAAATTCGGCCAGAAAACTGATATTCAGAGTATCAGTCGACTGCCTTGGAGTCAGTCGACTGGTCAAGGCTGGTGTGGGTATCCAGCAGCTGACTTGGGTCCAAATGATGGAAAATAAGTGTATGGGGGGTTAGTACACGTTGTTTAGGATCATTGGGAATTAAAAGAACCAATAATTGAGATATTATTGGGTTCTTTTTGATGTTAGGCAAAGGGGGAGAAGTGTTGGTTTAAGTTGGGAAACCAAACTTACCTTTGCTAGAAACCCTAGGTTTAGGGGGAGTTGAGATTAAGGGAGAGAATGGTTGCTCCATTTATGGCGTAAGGGGAACCTTGGAGAGGTTCTTAAAAAGCCTTTGTAAGTCCAATGTAGGGGGAGCTTGGGAGAAGCTTTAAAAAACCCGTTTTAGTTGAAAATCCTAACTTGGAGGGTTAGGTGGTGAAAAGTCCTAACTTGGAGGGTTAGGTGTGGGATACCTTGGGATAGGATCCATTTTGCATTGCATATGCATTATTGTTGCTTTCGACTACTATCTTGTTTCCCTAACTTAAACGTATTGCCAAACATCAAAAAGGGGGAGATTGTTGAGGCAATCTGTGGTCCGGAGTGACCAAGTGTTTTGATGTTTGGGCAAAGGGTTTAAGTTAGGTTTACCCTTGTTATCTCATATGTGTATGTTGAGTGTGCAGGTTGTACAGGTTACACATATGGATTTGACTGGACGGCCTCGGTACGGTGAAGGGTGGCATGGAGACAAGCTGGAGGCTTGTGTGCGCACCTGAGAGACTTTGGAGAGCAGGGACGATGAGCTAATGGGCACAGACTTCAAGGCATGCGTGAAGGATGACATGGAGGCAAGCTGGAGGTTTGCGTGCATCCGAGGGACGGGAGCCGAAGATGAAGAGGGCGCGAAGGCAACAGTCGAGGCTGCAGAGGAGTCAGTCGAGTCGTGAGGGTACGAGTGTTGTGTTATTGTACTCGGGAAATCCTAAGGGTCGAGTGCGGAGTGGAATGTACTCGGGGAGTATAACCCTAGGATCAGCAGGGTACCAGTCGACTGCCCTGGGGGCAGTCGACTGGTAGGTGGCTGGTGAGCTGGCAAATTCAAACGTTGGGGGTGCCAACGGTCGAATTTGGCTGGCACCAGTCGACTGCCCTGGAGGCAGTCGACTGGTAGCGAGAAATCATCCCCGAGCTCTATTTAAAGAGGACTTCGTGGTGGCTGAGTTTCTTGACGAAACTTGTCTTGGTTAAAGGCAAGTTGGTAGTCTTTAGGCTCAAGGTTGTCAGAGGTGTTGTGGTGAGGTTTCTCCACCCACAAGGAGCGACGAGAGCTAGCCGGAGGTTATCCGGGGAGTGATCCACCGACGGATTCTTGGATTAGTCACCCGGCCGGGGTGGATACCAAGTAAATCATCGTTGTTAGCATTGGTTAGTATTGTTTTACTATTTTATTGTATATTCCACTGTGCAAACTAACCGTGTAGGAAGCAAAGGGGTTCGAAAATCTCTATTCACCCCCCTCTAGCGGACACAAACGATCCTACAATTTGTTGCCCAAGTTTATGTAGACGATATCATTTTTGGGTCAACAAATAATGACTTCTTACAAGAATTCATCAAGTGTATGGAAGATGAATTTGAAATGAGTCTTATAGGAGAGTTAACCTTCTTTTTAGGACTTCAAGTTAAGCAAACTAATAAAGGGATACATGTTTTTCAAACCAAATATGCTAAGAAAATGTTAAAGAAATTTGGCTTAGAAAATGCTAAGGTAGCATCTACCCCCATAGGAACCAATATGAAAATGGATAGTGACCTTGAAGGGAAAATGGTAGACTCTAAGCAATATAGGAGCATGATTGGTAGTCTTCTATACCTAACCGCTAGTAGACCCGATATACTTTTTGCGGTAGGTATGTGTGCAAGATACCAATCTTGTGCCAAAGAGTCCCATTTAATTATAGTCAAGAGGATCCTAAGGTATGTCAAAGGTACCCTCAATGTCGGACTTTGGTATCCTAGAACCCTTAGTGTTGATCTAATTGGATACACCGACTCGAATTATGCGGGTTGTAAGCTAGATAGGAAGAGTTCAGGTGGAGGGTGTCAATTCCTTGGGTCTTCCTTAGTTAGTTGGAGTAGTAGGAAACAACCATGCGGTTGCCCTATCAACAACGGAGGCAGAATATGTGGCAATGGGTGGGTGTGTTTCCCAACTCCTTCGGATCATGCACACCTTAGAAGATTATGAGTTACATTACACCAAGGTCAAAGTCTTGTGTGATAATGTAAGTACAATCAACTTGACCAAGAATCCGGTTCACTATTCTAGAACAAAACACATTGAAGTGAAACATCACTTCATTAGAGACTATGTGGCAAGGGGAGACATAGAACTACACTATGTTGAATCAAAGTCGAACCTAGTCGACATCTTTACCAAGCCTCTTCCCGAATCGGAATTTACATCCTTAAGAAGAGGTCTTGGAATGTGTTTTGTAGAAGTAAAGGATGAGCTTTGGAACATTTGAAAAAGGGTGCTTGATCCATTAGGGTGATACATTTGGCTCACTTGTGCTTGTGGCACATTGTTGAATCATTCAAAGTATCAAAATATGAAAATTAGACCAACTATGGGGAAGACAAGTGTTTAATCAATGGACACTTTGCCCAAAGATCATAGTTGGGCATTTTAAACTTTTGAAAACCATTTCATGCTTTATATGCTTTGTCATGCTTTTGAAAGTTATATGATTGCAAAATTATATTGTAAGTTTGATACAAACTTAGTGGTTTTCAAGGTTTTTGGATTTTTATCAAAAGTCATGCATATTTGAAATTTTATATGGACTAATATTTTTCCTTGATAGAATATATCATTTCAAATATGTCTGCAAAATTTTATAATTTTTGGAATTTTCTTGATTTTTCTGGACGTTTCTGAAATTCGGCAGAAAAGCTGAAAATTGACACTGATAGCGTATCAGTCGACTGTCACATGGGCAGTAGACTGGCATGCCTGGTTTTAGCTTCTGTGAGAATTTTCAGAAATGTAATTTTCTCTCATTTGATGTCATAGGGTTGGGTTGCTTGAGACAATCATTTTGATGGTGTCAAAGGGAGAGAATGGGTGGTTTAAGTTAGAATTTTAACTTAAAATGAATGGTTTAAGCTATTTTGTCTAACTTAGACCTTGGATGATTAAAAATGAGAGAAGACATAGATTAAGGGGGAGGTTACCTCTTAGGTTTTGATATGTCTTACATTTTTTAATGGTGGTTAGTGTTAAGTGGAAACTTAACTTGGACTATGATTAGAATTAAAAATGGGAGAAGACATGGATTAAGGGGGAGATTACCTCTTAGGTGTACTATGTCTTGTTTTTTTCAATTGCTATGTATTGTTATTGTTGGTTGTTGCTTATCTCTAAACTTAAACATATTGCCACACATAAAAAAGGGGGAGATTGTTGAGGCAATCGGCCCTTAAATGATTGGAAGATCATGGTTTTGATGTGTGTGGGTGAATATGTTTAAGGTTAGAGTGTTATGTTGTATTTGATGTGTGATTGAGTTTGCAGGACTTGGAGAATCACACATGGTAGGCATATCCAAGGGACGAGAGCCGAGGGAGGAGGACTCCAAGGGCAAGCCGGGAAGTGGACTTCAAGGACACACGTGAAGGGTGGCATAGAGGCAAGCCAAGGGAGACTTGTGTGCGCATCCGAGGGACGAGAGCCAGAGGAAGATGACTTCAAGGGGCGAGCCAAGGAGTGAACCTGAAGGCATACGTGAAGGACTATGTGAAGACTGGCTGGGAGTGAGTGGGTAGTGTCGACTGGCCAGAGGGCAGTCGACTGGTATACCCCCGAAAACTAGCCGTTGGCTAGCAATTAATGCTAGGCCAGTCGACTGCCCCAGGGGCAGTCAACTGGTGCGGGGCTGGACAGACTGCGAGTTTGTCCTGTTCTCCTATAAAAGGAGGACCTTTTTGCACGTAGGCGGTATGGTTCCGTACAACAACGAAGTGCTGCTCGTATGAAAAGTGTTCTTTGCTTCCTCTCTCATTCTACTACATTCTGTAAAGAGGAAGATTATTACTGTACAGGTTTCTCCACCTGAAGGAGAGTTTTTCATAGTGAAAGTGGTGTACAGCGTGAATCCTTGGATTAGTCAGCCATCTGGGTGGATACCAAGTAAAAATTTCGTTGTTAGCATTGTCTTGATTTCCTTTATATATTATTGTTTCCGTTGCGCTAACGACATTATAGAGATCCAAAAGAAAAAGTGTTATTCACCCCCCTCTAGCACGCCAGATCGATCCATCATGTTCTTCTTCGTATGATTCGTCCGATGTTTCAAACAGTACACCTTCTAAGACCTCAATGTTGGAAGTCTCTTTGTGTAGGTTAATCAGCTTTTCCCACATCTCTTTAGCACAGTTGAAGGATCCAACCCGCTTCAATTCTTCTTTAGTCAGGCCGCATTGTAGGATGACTGTTGCCTTGGCATCAGTCTTGATCTTTTTCAGTATTGGTTCATCCAGTTTGTCCCAAGCAATTTATATTCCATCTTCTGTAGGTAATGTTAACCCTGTTTGGATTATCATCCATAAATCGAGATGGGCCTTTAGGTGGGATTCCATTTGAGCTTTCTAAGATCTGAAATTCTCGCCGGAGAATAACGGTGGGCGGACACTGTTCCATTCTTAATTGGCCATTTAGGATAAATCTCGCACACACACAGAATGTACCAAGACGTGGTCTTGGATTAGAAGAAAAAAGAATTGCTCGAATTGGGATAGCATGAATTTCGAGAAAAAAATATTAAAATGATAATAAAAAATTTATGACAATTTTTTTAAAAAAAATGATCGTTATATCAATTCTGACTTATGGTGAAAAAATAAGAATTCAAAATTGAAACTCGCACAAATACTTTTTATTTGAATGAAAAAGCGAAAAATCTGAAAAAAAAATGCTCGAAAGGTGGTTTCACCAATATGTAACCTGCTCTGATACCACTTGTGGGATCGATGTGATCGATAGAGGGGTGGTGAATATCGATAACGATTTTTTAAATAAATCAGATTAAATACAGCAGAAGTAAACAAGTCAAACACGGCTAATACCTTATTTTTTTATTTGGTTCGGAGTCTATGACGGCTCCTACTCCAAGGCTATGAGGTGCTTGACCGTTTTCGTTAGGCAATATTATAATTCGTGAATGAAGTACAAGAGTTATGATTAAGTACAAAAAAATAGAAATTATACCGACGACACTAAAAGAAGTAATTTGTTGCAGAAGCAGCATATTGTCGATCTTGAACTTCTTGAATGCAGCGAACTCTAGCACGGAAGCTTTATCGTTGTGATTTCGAGAGCTTGAGTTAATGTTTGAACCAAAGGGGGTGAAACCCCTTTTATACTCTATCTCAGGCACTTGATAGGCTATAGGGGCACCCTACACGTCACCGGTTCAGCCGCATCCTTATTCGCAGACTCGGCCAACCCTGTTCTTGGGCGCCTGGGAGCAATGAGGCACCTGGGAGCGTATTTGACTAAGGGGGCGTTTGATAAGTGGATTTAAAAGGCAAGAATGAGAATGAAATTTATTTCATTCCTATTTATGATGCTTGGTATATGAGAATTGTAATCAAAATATGAATATTATACTCTTAATTTTATAACCCAACATCTATTAAATTATCACTAAACTCATAAATTCTTCAATCAAAATTTATTATCATTCTCATTATCGAATATATATATATATATATATATATATATATATATTGTTAAGATATGTTTGGCAAAATATTTAAATTAGGTATACTACTTTTGTGTATTGCAAGGACTTAGTTGGATGTACACAAGGCTTACTTGGTGTGACTAAGATGATGTTGGCCCGATTCTTCCTCCCCTCATCGTCACTGGCGCCGCTCGCCGCTCTTTACCGGTGTCAAGCCTCTGCCGTGACCTAGCTTCCGATTGCTGTGCCTCCACGGGATCTCGCCGCCTTCCTTCTCGATCGTCGACCCTTCACCGGGCTGCACCGTCGACGCCATCTGCCATCCTCGGCGGCGATCGTCGCCATATCTTGCTGCGTGAGGCTAGGGTGGCGAGCCGCCCGTCACCGAGCTATTTTCCCCCTTCATCGCCAACGCCACAGCCCAGCGCCGCCTTGTGTTTTGCCCCGATTCTCTCCTCCACCGCCGAATCTGAACGTTCAAGAGAGCCATTTGCGATCAAAATTCAGGTATGGACTGTTGTTATGGATCAATGGATGTAACTTAGTATCCTTTTCTTCCGATTGGATTTGGGTTTTTAATGGATTTCTGTTCTTGATGGAAATTCTGTTTGGAAATCGGATTTGGTTTGTAGTTTGGTTCTGAAATCTTTTGCCTGGATAGAGAAATCTATTTGGTTTTTCTACCTATGAGTTCATCTTGTTTTAGATGGGAGTTTCCGAATAGTACTTAATCTTGGTTTCTTTCCTTTGCCGTGTGAGGAGGTTGTGTATTGGTTTGGCCTTGTGGTTTCGATATGAGATTTGGGTTGGATTTGTTGTTAATATAGCACTAAAATCAGTAATATATTTGCACCAATAAAATCAGGCAGCATCCAATAGACAGTAAATGAATAAGCAGGGTTAGGAAATCGTTATCCTCCGGTTGAAGCGCCGGCGTGCCGACTGTCTTTAGAGAATTGATTGCCGCCCTACGGTGCAAAGGCTCCCGGCAAAACTCCCCCAAGATCCGACAACCACGCTACGTTCGTAGGTGCACTCCAAAACGAACGCTGCCCTCGGAGACAACCTCAGATCGCACTAGGCGAAGCCTCAAGACCCAAAACCAAAAAAAAGAAAACGAAGAGGAAAGAATCGAGAATTGCTCAGAGAGAAAGGAGATTCTCGCTCAGATCTCGTTCAGAGAGAAAGGAGAAGAAGCAGTGAGTGAATTGCTTCTTCTTTCCTTCTCCTTTTATAGATCTGAAGAGGCAAACCTTTGCCTCTTCCCTTTAGGAATCGCGACCAGCGACCACGAGGAGTCGCGTCGAGCGCCAGAAAGAAGGGGACGCGATTTCTCAAAAAAACAGGAATAAAAATAAATAAATAAAAGGAAAGAAAAAATAAAACCAAACCAATTAGTTTAGGAATCAAACCGAACCGAAATCTGCAAACCAAACCGCGCCGCCTGCAAGCGCGAGGCTCACGGGCTGGGGATTTGCACCCCCCCTGCGCGCGATAATCGCGTGCGTCGCGCCCGGTTTATGGATTTCTGGCCCAGACCCCCTGAAACCACCTGGTTTGGGTTCAACCCGCGCATGCGTGTAGGTCCCCCTAAGCCATCTAAGCATTATAGGAATGACTTGATATATAAGGCCTTCCATCTCCTTTGGCTTAGCAATGTGGGACTAAAGGTTTTCCAATAGATTTGAAATTTCAATCAAAATTCAACAATCCCCCACAAATTTCAAATTCTAATAAATAACAAAACAGGTCTTGAGGCTTTGTCGTAATGAGCTTTCAGTGAAAATACCTTCCGGTTTGAATTTTCACCTAAGTAAACCAATCTTATTCACACAGGTTTGAAGTGAACTAAGTCTTAAACTTAAACCTTTAAACTGTAAAAATCAATTGGCAACAACTCATCACAGGCGACGGTTGAATCCTTCTGGGTTGGTGCATTACGGCCATGCCACCGAATCTTGTTTCATAAGTGTTAAGGAGAGTTGCCCAGACCCCCCACACTGCGGCCTCACAGTTACACTTACATAGGTAAGTTCTCCAAGGATGTACTGCAAGTATCCTGTCATAAAGACCTTGAACTCATTAAGAGCCTTAAGCTCATCCTTACTAGCAGTCAAGCATCTATCCAGGGAAGAGACTTTGAGATTATATCTCAATCAATTTATGCTTACGATTCACCCTTATAGCTTGTTTATACCACATTGAACCTACTTCTTGGGATCTCCAATCAGATAGGTTGGGTTGCCGCTATAGATGAAACCAGAATAGGCCTCAGTCCCATTCCCTTACTGGATCTCTTGATTTTCTCAGAATCAAGTCCTTTTGTGAGTGGATCAGCAATATTGTCTTTTGAACTTACAAAGTCCAATGACACCACTCCGAGAGACACTAGCTCACGAACAGACTTCAATCTGATTCGTACATGTCTCTTCTGTTTCTGGTTATACTTGGAGCTTCTAATCTGAGCTATTGTTGTTTGATTATCACAGTGTACTGAAATAGAAGGTATTGGCTTAATCATCAAGGGAATTTCAGACAGAAGACCCTTAAGCCAATCTGCTTCAGTTACTGTGGTATCCAAAGCACACAATTCTGCCTCAGATGTAGAACGGGATATAATCGTCTGTTTAACAGACCTCCAAGCAACTGCACCGCCTCCAAGTGTAAAGACATAACCAGTAACGCCTTTACACTCAGCAGTGTCAGCTATCCAACTGGCATCACTATATCCTCCAGGACTGCAGGGAATCTCCCATACTGCAAGCCCAAGGATATAGTTCCTTTTAGATATCTGAGTACTCTGTCTAATGCATCCCAATGCGTTCTGTCCGGACAGCTGGTAAACCTGCTCAATTTAGTTATAGCAAACGAAATATCAGGTCTAGAACAATTTGCCAAATACATTAGACTACCAATTATTTGGGAATATCTTAATTGAGACACAGCCACGCCACTCTTATTCTTGTGGAGAGTCTTTGAAGGATTATAGGGTGTGACTACAGATTTTATGTGGCTATAGCCATATTTCTCCAACACTTTCTCAACATAGTGTGCCTGAGAAATTGCTATTCCATCAGTTGAGCGAGTCAACTTCAGCCCTAAAATCAAATCAGCACAACCCATATCCTTCATATCAAACTTACCACTTAAGAGAGCCTTGGTCTCGTTAATAATTGAAAGGTCAGATGCAAACAATAAAATATCATCTACATATAAACATAAATAATACATCTATCGCCTTTCAGTTTAGTATATACACATTTGTCAGAGTCATTAATTTCAAAGCCAAACGATAGCATAGCACTATCAAATTTTTCATGCCATTGCTTTGGGGCTTGCTTCAAACCATATAGAGATTTAACTAACTTACAGACTTTATTCTCACTTCCAGAAGCTACATATCCCTCTGGCTGATCCATATATATCTCTTCTTCAAGATCACCATTAAGGAATGCCGTTTTGACATCCATTTGATGGACCTCAAGATGATATATGGATGCCAATGCTATTAACACTCGGATTGTAGTAATTCTGGTAACAGGAGAATAAGTGTCAAAATAGTCAATCCCTTCTTTTTGTTTGAATCCCTTAGCAACTAGGCGTGCTTTGAATTTATCTACTGACCCATCAGGTTTTAGTTTTCTCTTAAACACCCATTTACATCCTATGGTGGTACAACCAGGAGGTAAATCTACTAACTCCCAAGTGGCATTAGAGATAATAGAGTCCATTTCACTTTTAGTGGCCTCTTTCCAGTGCTTAGCTTCAGGAGAACCATAGCATCTTATATGTCACAGGGTCACCTTCTATATTATAGGTGATAAAGTCTTGGCCTAAATCCGTAGAGACACGTTGTCTCTTGCTCCTTCTCAGTTCTGTACACTCACTAGATTCATCTAGTCTAGAGTGACTTGAGGAAGGTGCACTCACTACGGATAATGGGACATCTACGGAAGCAGGCTCATCTCTAGTAGGAATACTAGAAATGGACTGAGGTGTTCTCATCTTCATAGGAAATATATCCTCAAAAAATGTAGCATCGCGAAGCTCTACAATAGTATTTGCATCTATTCCAGGAATTTCTGATTTAATAATCAGAAATCTATATGCAATACTATTTTGAGCATAACCTAAGAAGATACCATCTACGGTCTTTGGACCAAGTTTCTTCCTTCTGTGTTCAGGTACTAGTACCTTTGCAAGGCACCCCCACACTTTAAGGTATTTCAAACTTGTTTTCCGACCTTTCCAAAGCTCATATGGGCTTTTATCCTTGACTTCATTGGGACCCTATTTAACACATGACATGCAGTGTATAGAGCCTCCCCACATGAAGTTGGGTAACCCAGAACTTCCTAACATGGAATTGATCATATCTTCAAGGGTTCGATTTTTTCGTTCTGCTACACCATTTGATTGAGGACTATTGGAGCAGTCACCTCGTGAATTATACCTGAATTTTGACAAAATTTCTGAAACAGATTCGAGGTAAACTCTCCGCCCCTATCAGACCTTAACCTCTTAATGGTTTTATTCGTTTGGTTTTCGGCTTCAGATTTAAAACCATAAGTTTATCTAAAGCTTCATCCTTGGTTTTTAGCAAATAAACATAACAATAACGAGAGTGATCATCAATGAAGGTAATGAAATACCTTTTATGGTCTCTCGTTATTACACCGTTAAACTCACAACAATCAGTATGAATTAATTCTAAAATATCAGAATTTCTATCACTGATTTGAAGGGTTTTCGGGGCTGTTTATATTGCACACAAATTTCACATTTTTTCTTATCATTTATGGTATGCTTAGGAATCATGTCAAGATTCATCATTCTTTTTACAGTTTGGAAAATTAACATGTCCTAATCTATCATGCCATACATCATAAGATTCAATGTTATAAGAACAACCAACATCATTAGATTTATTCAAAGTTACATTTTCTACATTGAGTTTAAATAATCCTTCATTAAGGTAACCCTTTCCAATAAAGGTTCCTAAATGTAATATTACAACTTTATTACATTTAAAGTTCAATTCGTAACCAACACGAACTAGATTTGACCCGCTAATCAGATTCCGACGGACTGCTGGAACAGGATGCACTTCATGCAGTGACAGGACCTTTCCAGAGGTGAACCTCAGGTCAACTTGTCCTATCCCAAGCACCCTAGCTGCAGAATGGTTCCCCATGGTCACGGAAGTGCCTTCAATTACCTGAAAAGTAAGGAAGGCAGAGCGATCAGCACAACAGTGCACATTAGCACCTGTATCAACCAACCACTCATTAGGTTGATAGATCAAATTTAGTTCGGGGTTAAAGGTAACAAACCTATCGCTGGTGTCGGCATTAGCAGTCACAACATTGCTTGTGCCTTGGTGTTGGACGTATTGCCTTGGTTTTTCTTCTTGTCCTTCCGTTCAGGACAGAATTTGGCAAAATGTCCAACTTGTCCACAAGCCAGCACGGCCTAGTCCCATGCTTCTTCTGAACCTTTGGTTTGGGTTTCATTTTGTTCTTTTGGTTTTTGAATTTGTTCTTGTCAGAAGAGACACTACATTGCCTTTGGAGCAAATTCCATAGGTATTGTCTTATTATCAATCTTTATGTTGCTTCCGGATGTTCTTCCTCGATATTTAAGGCAATCATCAAATCTTCTAAAGAGATTTGACCTCTCCTATGTTTAAGAGTCATGCCAAAATCTTCCCAACTCGGAGGCAACTTCTCAATGATAGACAAGACCTGAAATTTTCGGGTAGTAGCATATCTCCTTCAGCAAGACCATGAATCAGAACTTGAAATTCATGGGTCTGCTCAACTACAGATTTTCCTTCAACCATTTTGAAGTTATAGCATAGCACTATCAAATTTTTCATGCCATTGCTTTGGGGCTTGCTTCAAACCATATAATAGCACTAAAATCAGTAATATATATTTGCACTAATAAAATCAGGCATATATATATTTGCACTAATAAAATCTGGCAGCATGCAATAGACAGTATAGGAATAAGCAGGGTTAGAAAATCGTTATCCTCCGGTTGAAGCGTCGGCGTGCCGACTGTCTTTAGAGAATTGATTGCCGCCCTACGGTGCAAAGGCTCCCGGCAAAAACTCCCCCAAGATCCGACAACCACGCTGCGTTCGTAGGTGCACTCCCAAAACGAACGCTGCCTTCGGACTCAACCTCAGATCGCACAAGACGAAGCCTCAAGACCCAACACCGAAAACAGGAAGAAAAGAAACTTCACCGCCGAGACAGGAAGAACTTCGAGAGGAGACGATGCTCGAACTCGAAGAGGAGAAGAGAAGAAGAAGCTGTGAGTGAGTTGCTTCTTCCCCTTCTCCCTCCTTTTATAGATCCGAAGAGGCAAAACTTTTGCCTCTTCTATCTGAGAAGTCGCGACCACGCGCATCGCGTGAAGAGACGCGCCGAGCGCCCCAGCCGCTGCGGTTTCTCAAAAAAAAGAAAATAAAAATAAATAAAAGAAAGAGAAATAAAACCAAATTGATTTTAGGAATCAAATCGAATTCTGCAAAACCAAACCGGGCTGCCCGCAAGCGCGAGGCTCACGGGCTGGGGATTTGCACCCCCCCTGCGTGCGATAATCGCGTGCGTCGCGCCCGATTTATGGATTTCTGGCCCAGACCCCCTAAAACCACCTGGTTTGGGCTCAACCCGCGCATGCGTGTAGGTCCCCCTAAGCCATCTAAGCATGGTATGAATGGTTTGATATATAAGTCATTCCAACTTTCTTGGCTTAGCAATGTGGGACTAAAACATACACCATAAATATTTGGAATTCAATCAAATATCAACAATCCCCCACAAATTTCAAATTATTTTTGGAAAAATAGAAAAACAGGTCTTGAGGCTTTGTCGTAATGAGCTTTCAGTGAAAATACCTTCCGGTTTGAATTTTCACCTAAGTAAACCAATCTTATTCACACAGGTTTGAAGTGAACTAAGTCTTGAACTTAAACCTTTAATATGTGAAAATCAATTGGCAACAACTCATCACAGGCGACGGTTGAATCCTTCTGGGTTGGTGCATTACGGCCATGCCACCGAATCTTGTTTCATAAGTGTTAAGGAGAGTTGCCCAAACCCCCACACTGCGGCCTCACAGTTACACTTACATAGGTGAGTTCTCCAAGGATGTACTACAAGCATCCTGTCATAAAGACCTTGAACTCATTAAGAGTCTTAAGCTCATCCTTACTAGCAGTCAAGCATATATCCAGGGAAGAGACTTTGAGATTATATCTCAATCAATTTATGCTTACGGTTCACCCTTATAGCTTGTTTGTACCACATTGAACCTACTTCTTGGGATCTCCAATCAGATAGGTTGGGTTGCCGCTATAGATGAAACCAGGATAGGCCTCAGTCCCATTCCCTTACTGGATCTCTTGATTTTCTCAGAATCAAGACCTTTTGTGAGTGGATCAGCAATATTGTCTTTTGAACTTACAAAGTCCAAAGACACCACTCCAAGAGACACTAGCTCACGAACAGACTTCAATCTGATTCGTACATGTCTCTTCTGTTTCTGGTTATACTTGGAGCTTCTAATCTGAGCTATTGTTGTTTGATTATCACAGTGTACTGAAATAGAAGGTATTGGCTTAATTATCAAAGGAATTTCAGACAGAAGACCCTTAAGCCAATCTGCTTCAGTTACTGTGGTATCCAAAGCACACAATTCTGCCTCAGATGTAGAACGGGATATAATCGTCTGTTTAACAGACCTCCAAGCAACTGCACCGCCTCCAAGTGTAAAGACATAACCAGTAACGCCTTTACACTCAGCAGTGTCAGCTATCCAACTGGCATCACTATATCCCTCCAGGACTGCAGGGAATCTCCCATACTGCAAGCCCAAGGATATAGTTCCTTTTAGATATCTGAGTACTCTGTCTAATGCATCCCAATGCGTTCTGTCCGGACAGCTGGTAAACCTGCTCAATTTAGTTATAGCAAACGAAATATCAGGTCTAGAACAATTTGCCAAATACATTAGACTCCCAATTATTTGGGAATATCTTAATTGAGACACAGCCACGCCACTCTTATTCTTGTGGAGAGTCTTTGAAGGATCATAGGGCGTGACTACAGATTTTATGTGGCTATAGCCATATTTCTCTAACACTTTCTCCACATAGTGTGACTGAGAAATTGCTATTCCATCAGTTGAGCGAGTCAACTTCAGCCCTAAAATCACATCAGCACA
Organism: Boesenbergia rotunda; assembly: GCA_024364735.1. NCBI lineage: Eukaryota > Viridiplantae > Streptophyta > Magnoliopsida > Zingiberales > Zingiberaceae > Boesenbergia > Boesenbergia rotunda. The sequence goes on along the minus strand of JAGFNQ010000075.1, from coordinate 250,516 downwards.
ACCCATATCCTTCATATCAAACTTACCACTTAAGAGAGCCTTGGTCTCGTTAATAATTGAAAGGTCAGATGCAAACAATAAAATATCATCTACATATAAACATAAAATAATACATCTATCGCCTTTCAGTTTAGTATATACACATTTGTCAGAGTCATTAATTTCAAAGCCAAATGATAGCATAGCACTATCGAATTTTTCATGCCATTGCTTTGGGGCTTGCTTCAAACCATATAGAGATTTAACTAACTTACAGACTTTATTCTCACTTCCAGAAGCTACATATCCCTCTGGCTGATCCATATATATCTCTTCTTCAAGATCACCATTAAGGAATGCCGTTTTGACATCCATTTGATGGACCTCAAGATGATATATGGATGCCAATGCTATTAACACTCGGATTGTAGTAATTCTGGTAACAGGAGAATAAGTGTCAAAATAGTCAATCCCTTCTTTTTGTTTGAATCCCTTAGCAACTAGGCGTGCTTTGAATTTATCTACTGACCCATCAGGTTTTAGTTTTCTCTTAAACACCCATTTACATCCTATGGTGGTACAATCAGGAGGTAAATCTACTAACTCCCAAGTGGCATTAGAGATAATAGAGTCCATTTCACTTTTAGTGGCCTCTTTCCAGTGCTTAGCTTCAGGAGAAGCCATAGCATCTCTATATGTCACAGGGTCACCTTCTATATTATAGGTGATAAAGTCTTGGCCTAAATCCGTAGAGACACGTTGTCTCTTGCTCCTTCTCAGTTCTGTACACTCACTAGATTCATCTATTCTAGAGTGACTTGAGGAAGGTGCACTCACTACGGATAATGGGACATCTACGGAAGCAGGCTCATCTCTAGTAGGAATACTAGAAATGGACTGAGGTGTTCTCATCTTCATAGGAAATATATCCTCAAAAAATGTAGCATCGCGAAGCTCTACAATAGTATTTGCATCTATTCCAGGAATTTCTGATTTAATAATCAGAAATCTATATGCAATACTATTTTGAGCATAACCTAAGAAGATACCATCTATGGTCTTTGGACCAAGTTTCTTCCTTCTGTGTTCAGGTACTAGTACCTTTGCAAGGCACCCCCACACTTTAAGGTATTTCAAACTTGTTTTCCGACCTTTCTAAAGCTCATATGGGCTTTTATCCCTTGACTTCATTGGGACCCTATTTAACACATGACATGCAGTGTATAGAGCCTCCCCCCACATGAAGTTGGGTAACCCAGAACTTCCTAACATGGAATTGATCATATCTTCAAGGGTTCGATTTTTTCGTTCTGCTACATCATTTGATTGAGGACTATATGGAGCAGTCACCTCGTGAATTATACCTGAATTTTGACAAAATTTCTGAAACAGATTCGAGGTAAACTCTCCGCCCCTATCAGACCTTAACCTCTTAATGGTTTTATTCGTTTGGTTTTCGGCTTCAGATTTAAAAACCATAAATTTATCTAAAGCTTCATCCTTGGTTTTTAGCAAATAAACATAACAATAACGAGAGTGATCATCAATGAAGGTAATGAAATACCTTTTATGGTCTCTCGTTATTACACCGTTAAACTCACAACAATCAGTATGAATTAATTCTATAATATCAGAATTTCTATCAACTGATTTGAAGGGTTTTCGGGGCTGTTTATATTGCACACAAATTTCGCATTTTTTCTTATCATTTATGGCATGCTTAGGAATCATGTCAAGATTCATCATTCTTTTTACAGTTTGAAAATTAACATGTCCTAATCTATCATGCCATACATCATAAGATTCAATGTTATAAGAACAACCAACATCATTAGATTTATTCAAAGTTACATTTTCTACATTGAGTTTAAATAATCCTTCATTAAGGTAACCCTTTCCAATAAAGGTTCCTAAATGTAATATTACAACTTTATTACATTTAAAGTTCAATTCGTAACCAACACGAACTAGATTTGACCCGCTAATCAGATTCCGACGGACCGCTGGAACATGATGCACCTCATGCAGTGACAGGACCTTTCCAGAGGTGAACCTCAGGTCAACTTGTCCTATCCCAAGCACCCTAGCTGCAGAATGGTTCCCCATGGTCACGGAAGTGCCTTCAATTACCTGATAAGTAAGGAAGGCAGAGCGATCAGCACAATAGTGCACATTAGCACCTGTATCAACCAACCACTCATTAGGTTGATAGATCAAATTTAGTTCGGGGTTAAAGGTAACAAACCTATCGCTGGTGTCGGCATTAGCAGTCACAACATTTGCTTGTGCCTTGGTGTTGGACGTATTGCCTTGGTTTTTCTTCTTGTCCTTCCGTTCAGGACAAAATTTGGCAAAATGTCCAACTTGTCCACAAGCCCAGCATGGCCTAGTCCCATGCTTCTTCTGAACCTTTGGTTTGGGTTTCATTTTGTTCTTTTGGTTTTTGAATTTGTTCTTGTCAGAAGAGACCACTACATTTGCCTTTGGAGCAAATTCCATAGGTATTGTCTTATTATCATCTTTATGTTGCTTCCGATGTTCTTCCTCGATATTTAAGGCAATCATCAAATCTTCTAAAGAGATTTGACCTCTCCTATGTTTAAGAGTCATGCCAAAATCTTCCCAACTCAGAGGCAACTTCTCGATGATAGACAAGACCTGAAATTTTTCGGGTAGTAGCATATCTCCTTCAGCAAGACCATGAATCAGAACTTGAAATTCATGGGTCTGCTCAACTACAGATTTTCCTTCAACCATTTTGAAGTTTAGGAACTTTGCCACGGTGTACTTCTCTAAATCAGAATCTTCGGAGTTATATTTTTTATCCAAGGATTTCCACAATTCCTTGGCCGAAGAGGTTGAGCAGTACACATCAAAAAGTGCGTCTGAGAGGGCAGACAGGATTCTCCCATGGCAGAGATAATCCCTTGACTTAAACCTCTCTACGGCAGCACTACGGCCAGGTTCCTCTTCATCAGGTGAAGGAGGATCTGTTTCTATGACAGAGAATAGCCCTAGCGTGGTAAGCCAGAACTTCATGCGTTGTTGCCAACGCCTAAAGTTTTGCCCAAAAAATCTTTCAGGTCTGGCGCTAGCCTCATCAGATCCAACTGCCCTATTATTCATCATGTCTATTGATGTTTGCATTCAATTCTCTAAAATTGTTGTATAAATAGCACTAAAATCAGTAATATATATTTGCACTAATAAAATCAGGCATATATATATTTGCACTAATAAAATCAGGCAGCATGCAATAGACAGTATAGGAATAAGCAGGGTTAGGAAATCGTTATCCTCCGGTTGAAGCGTCGGCGTGCCGACTGTCTTTAGAGAATTGATTGCCGCCCTACGGTGCAAAGGCTCCCGGCAAAACTCCCCCAAGATCCGACAACCACGCTGCGTTCGTAGGTGCACTCCAAAACGAACGCTGCCTTCGGACTCAACCTTAGATCGCACAAGACGAAGCCTCAAGACCCAACACCGAAAACAGGAAGAAAAGAAACTTCACCGCCGAGACAGGAAGAACTTCGAGAGGAGACGATGCTCGAACTCGAAGAGGAGAAGAGAAGAAGAAGCTGTGAGTGAGTTGCTTCTTCCCCTTCTCCCTCCTTTTATAGATCCGAAGAGGCAAAACTTTTGCCTCTTCTATCTGAGAAGTCGCGACCACGCGCATCGCGTGAAGAGACGCGCCGAGCGCCCCAGCCGCTGCGGTTTCTCAAAAAAAAGAAAATAAAAATAAATAAAAGAAAGAGAAATAAAACCAAATTGATTTTAGGAATCAAATCGAATTCTGCAAAACCAAACCGGGCCGCCCGCAAGCGCGAGGCTCACGGGCTGGGGATTTGCACCCCCCCCTGCGCGCGATAATCGCGTGCGTCGCGCCCGGTTTATGGATTGGTATGAATGGTTTGATATATAAGTCATTCCAACTTTCTTGGCTTAGCAATGTGGGACTAAAACATACACCATAAATATTTGGAATTCAATCAAATATCAACAAGAACTCCTTCTGGCAGCCTTCTAACATTTCCCTGAGTTTCTTTCTCAAGCTCTTCTCCTCGCCAAAGTATCTATCGCATCACCAAGAGTTGTCATCTTACCTACTAGATCATCCATGTCTACTTCTATTGTAAAATATAACAAACATGATTTTGATATTTCAAGGGACATTTTTTAATACAAATACGTACTTTCATTTCTCTCCGAGTTTTCATACTTTTAAGAGCCTCTACCGATTGAATATTTCTCTAAAATATTTATAAATTTTTCTATATTATCATTCAAATATATATTAATTCTAAAATATTTTAAATTTTATAATTAAATATTTCACAAATCAAATATTCATTAATCCCACCTATTAAATATCTCATCGTTAAATATCCCAAATTCTACCATCAAATATCTCATCCAAAGAAAAAAAATAACAAATAAATTTAATTTTATTGAATTTTAAATAACAAAAAAAATCAAATATTCCAAATTTTTATGTATTTTTCATTGAATTAAAAAAATAACAAAAATTAATTCAAAAAGACAATTGCCGTGAGCCCCACCCATTTGGCGTCGCTTTTAGTTTTTTTTTTAATAAAAATAAAAAATTATTGGGCAAAATTTTTTATTCTATCTATAGGAGAAATGTCCCTTACATATATATCATTGCGGATGTCATAATCAGTTCATTAATTTAAGTGATTTATTAATAGAATTAGGTGGCGTGATGATAGACGTTATCATATTTAAAGACAACAGGGCAATAATTGTAGTGTTCGGTCGCTGTAAAGTAGTGGAATGATGTGGCAATGCAATAGATAGAAGACATCTTTGATCGATAAGTCAAAGAATATTGTTTCTAAATTTGTATTTGACTTAATGTTCAGAAAATCAAATTAAAATGACTTTACATTAAGTCTAGGATTGAAAACTTAAATCGTATTGGTAACTAATTATTTTTCTCCCATAGATCTGATGCAGTGGGAGCATATTTAAATCTATGTATTCATGATTTACTTTGCAATTATAATATATTTATAAAGAGTGATTCTTCAAATAAAATACATGATCAAAAAAATATTGGACTTTCAAGTTATTTATTTTGAGTACTTCTTGATTTATTTTGATGATAAATAAAAATTTTTTTATAGAGTTAAATTATCATTCCAAATTTAATATTATCTGATTAATTAATAAAATTGAAATTTTAATTAACAATGACAACGCCATTGAAAAAATAAGTTATTTGACTTTCTTTTAGAAATAGAATTTTTTAAGGACAGTTTGTCTAGTCTCTTAACATGAAATCTGCACATGTCATTTGCTTACCTTACTTGTTTATTACTCACGTCTACTTATTTTCTTCTTATAAAAAGAAAAAGAAATGCGACGATAGCACTAAAAATCAACGTTCTGAAAATCAGACCGGATCGGCCGATCGAACTTGTTGAACTGGGAACCGACTAGTTTTTTGGTCTAAGCTGACTCTGAAAATCGTCTGTTCAAGAACCGGATACGAACTGTTCTAAACCGGTCGGGAACCGGTGAACCGGACAAATCGAAAAAACCGGGCAAATTGGCTTGGTTTATTTTATTTTTTATTTTTTTGATTATTTTCCCCTTTTGAAATTTTGCTTTTTTACTGAAAATAAAAATTAATAAATAAAATATCAAAATCCTAATTTTCTTTCACCTAAAATCTCAAATGAATAAACTTCCTATTTGCTTAAACCTAATAGTTTTAAACTTGAATTTTTTTTTGAAACTAACCTTTTTTTCAAGAATACCATGTTGAGTTCATGACAAAAACATATCACATGCTCGACCTAGTTGATCCAATCTTGAAGAAAAAAGTTGGGCAAGTTGTTAGTTTCATATATTTATATAAATATATATTTTATTATATACCGGTTATATTCTGGTTAGACCCTCGGTTAAATCGGTTGAACCTCTGAACCCTTACCTTGACCGATTTGATATCCGGTCGGATATTCAGAACCTTGATAAAAATAGCAACTTGCATCAATATGAGAAAAAGAAAAAATAATAATTGACTGTGCAATTCTACACAGACTATGTAACTATGAAAAATAATAGCAACTAACATCTCATGTTAATACTTGTTTAATTTCTTAATTATTTTTTTATACATAACTATAAAGCCGACTATATAAAAAATATATCAACATATGAAAAAAAAAACCCCACCCTTTAATCAATTAAATATATCAGGAAGACTCCTGGTCATCTAGCTTGTATATACATTATAAATTTATCTTCCTCTATTTAACACTATAGAGACACAATGATGCTATTTTTGTCACTTGCACATTCACTAAAATAATTATCTTGTACTTGTACTATCTGTAAACTTGTGCAATCACATGACATAATATTATTTTAAATTAGTATTGACTGAATGATCAAAAAAATCAAATTAAAATGATTTTATATTAATTCAATAATTCTCGTTTTTTAGCCCGGACAGGGTATGGTGCCTTTAAATCCTTAGTTGATTAGGTATATAAAATTTAAGATTTAACTATGGTATATGATATTGTTCACGAGTTAAGAAGGATGATATAGTAATAATATTGACCATTGTTAGTATCGTATCACCATCGTCAGCTCCGTGAAAGTGGAAACACTTGAAAAAGGGATATTAATGATAAGCCCAGGGGAGGGTTCCTAGCATGTGAACTCTGACATTCAAGTTAGTTCTCGCAAAAATATATAAAATTGGAATTGAAAATGAGTAGAGATGAAGAAAACTCGTACCCACACCATGGAGGGGAACCCCTATTTAAATATAATACCCTTTGATAATTCTCCACCGTCAAGATGTCACATCAATCTTAATTGGGTTGTCATGTTAGTAGATTTTCTGTAAGAAATCTATAAAAGGAGATAAGCCAATGGGCTACTAAGTAGGTTAGTAGTTAGCCCAATGGGCCTCTAAGCAGTTAAGTATGTTAGCAAAACATGTCAGTTTTAAAAAAGTGACAAGATTATGCTATCATGGTCTTATCAGGAATTGACCTAGATTTGTGTGTGAGATGATGGGCTTAGATGTATGTACACGTGGAAGCCCAATAAGGAGGCCCATCCCAATTGTAGTTACGCCGAGTTAGGTTTAGTATTTGGGCCCACATATAGCCCAATGGGTTGTGTGGTTTATCCTTGAGTTGGTCAAAGCAATTGACTGGTCAAGGGATCAAGGTAGGTCGATCGGCTATAGCTATTTTGAGGGCTAGTCTATCATGCACTCTAGGTGGGTTGGCCGAGCGACTATCAATTGCACATAGTCGATTGAGTGTATTTCTAAATAGGTTGGTCGATCGGTGGTACAATGTGTACAACCATCCATAGTTATCTTTTTCCCTTTAGTTGGGCCTATGTTATAGGTAGTGTGGCCAATGTTATGGGTGCTTAATTAGCATTCTAAGTGTAGTACTGAAATCCACTGATAGGTTGATAACTCAATCACAAGTCAGCTGATCGTTCATCGGATAGGTGTCTCCAATATGCCAAACTCAAGTGATCGTGCTTGTCTAGCCAAATTATGCCCCTTGACACACCTATGATGTAGAGTAGGCTAGACTATGAGTACAAATAGAAGATGTCTAATCGACCGACCTGGTCAACTCAGGCTGCCTGTTCAGACGATTTGGTCGACCTATTTGGTTGGACCGTTTGTTATGATCTTACTGCCACGTGTCGTTTAGTTAAGCTATGTCAGTAGTCTGACCTTGACTTATCCTACGTGACTGAGACCTCAAAATTCTCCTGTATCCTAAACCTCCCCATCGAGTCTAGTTGACGGAGATGCCCAGTCCAGTTGACTAGACCCGTGTCTAGGTCTTGGTCTACGTAGATCCATGGTTGATGTGTCCATTCCGTGCAAAGGTGCTTGAGTGCATCAAGTGTCATAAATGCAGAATGATGCGCGCATGTGGGGTCATAATTACCTCATGTTTTCGATATCCTCTGCAATACATGCCGAGCTCTCTCCCCACTACGTGTCACCTCGAGACTGGCTTGGTTAGTTTCCGAGGTGATTAGTGTCATGATTCAGCGCATAGTGTCAGGTAGGGATGGAAACAGGCCAGGCCAGACTTTTCCCTTAATAGGCCAGGCATGTATAATAGCAAATTGGCCTAAGCCTGGCCTGTAGCCTGTTAAAGGCTTTGTTCTAGGCCTGAGCCTGGCCTGTTCAATAGTATGGCCTGGCCTGTTTACAAAGCCTGTAATTTAATTTGATTTGCAAAAATACTTCTAATATATAAAATATAATAATTTAATTCGAATATTCGATTATCCAAAATACTAATTTAACAAATTAGCTAAAGATACCATAAATATATATATATATATATTCGGCAGGAGTTTAAGGAAAATAGATTTGTGGTGTATTGGCTAGTAGAGTGTAGATAAGTGTTTGCTCGATGGTGAGTCCAAGGATCAAAACTTTACTTTTACACATTATTTTGACATTTGACAATTTATATAATATAATTTTAACAGGCCCAGGCCGGCCTGTCAGGCTTCATAGGCTTTATATTGTGCCTGGGCTTGACCTAATAAGAAAAACAAGCTTTCAAAAGAGACTGATTATTATTTTATTTTTAAACAGGCCAGGCCACAGGCCCTTGACAGGCCGTTTGGCCTATTTCCATCCCTAGTGTCAGGGTTGAATTCAAAGCGTTGTAATTTGGTCTGTTACTCTTCAACAGCGGAGATAATATGCCGCCTTTTTTTTTGCATATAATCTAACGACTCAGGAAAAAAGGCGAGGGTATAAGAAATTGCGTACGAGGTTTTGCGCATCTTTTGTGCGCATCTTTGTCTCTTCTACCCTAACTTCTCCAGCGATCCTCTCCCTTTGCTTTTGACAAGCTTTCCATATCCTTTCTTAGTGGAAGTTCCGATCCTCCAATTCTCCTTTTGCATTTCTGTGTCTATCCATTTTCTATTCATCATGGTTGAAGAAGCTCCCCAGAGGATTCTTGGCCTGTGGTATATGATTGTAGTTTCTGATATCAATGGGGATGGGTTCCAAGCGATATGACAAAAGTTTGAGATTCCTGATGATCACAGAATGATCATACCGAATTCCATCGATCTTTACAATTTTTAAGGGCCAGATTTTGGCAAGCTTGTGATTTCCCATTCATCCTTTTATTGTAGTCATTTGTAGATATTTCAAATTCTTTTGTCCCAATTAGCACTCAACTCTATCCATGTTTTATGCGGTACTGTCGTCATCTTTACTTTGTATCGAGTCCCCCTCAACTCTATGTCATGCCCCCAAAGGCTCATACTTGCTCGAAAATTAGACAACATCTCTATTGTACGACGGACAATATGAAACTCATACTACATCAATCTCACACAAATATTAATCACAACCACATACGACTGACAATAATAAGAGTAAACATAACAAGGCGCAAGGTTCTGAGAACCGGATCAGACATCGAACCGGTCGGAGCAAAGGTTCAGAGGTTCAACCGGTTTAATCGGGAGTCCAACCGTGATATAACCGGTATATAATAAAGTATGTATTTATATAAATATATGAAACTAACAATTTATCCAACTATTTTCTTCAAGATTAGATCAACTAGGTCGAGCATGTGATATGTTTTTGTCAGCAACTTAGTACGGTATTATTGAAAAAAATATTAGTTTCAAAGAAAAATTTAAGTTTAAAACTATTGGATTCAAGAAATCTGGATACGAATTGAAGAATCTTATTAGAAGTTAAAACTATATCACGATAGTATTTGTTCACCCAAAAACACTTAAACAGGAGACACTAGTAGAGCACATGCAAAATTACACTTTCAAATATGTCATAATATATTGTTGCCTTCATATACCAGCACGACGACGCAACGAGACTGGAGATGGGGCGAGGCTAGCAGCGGCGAGGCGAGGCTAGCGGAGGCAGAGCGGCGTGGCGAGGCTGGTAGAGGCAGCGCGACGCGGCGAGAGGCTAGCGGTGATGACTCTCTTACAAGCAAATAGTAGGTTTGTTCGTTTGAGACTGTGGGTGAAAGCAAACTAGGTTTTTAACATTTTATTTTTCAATTTTTATTTTTCAGTAAGAAAGTAAAACTACAAAAGGAAAAAGAATAAAAAATAAAATAAACCAATCCCGTTTGACTGGTTTTTCCGATTTGTCCGGTTCACCGGTTCTCGTCCGGTTCAAAACGGTTCGCGTCCGGTTCTTAAGTAGCTAGTTTTCAGAGTCAACTCGGACCGGAAATCTAGCCGGTTCCCGGTTCAACCGGTCCGACCGTCCGGTCCGGTCTGATTTTCAGAACGCTGACAAGATGTCACAACCACGCAGTTTAATAATATCTAAATAATAAATAACCTAAAATTCATAAAGTAAATGCAAATATACAAGAAGTCTACAACATAAATACAAGTCCACCAGAGAATGACAAAATATCGACGCATCCATTACGAAACAAAAATAACACTTCTAGAAAATATAAAACAACTCCAACTAAAAATACTCGATGCTAAAGGGACAGCAAATGGATTCTCTTCTGGCGGCATGAGATACAACTATCTACTACCTAAAATAAAATAAAAAATAAGCGATGATAAATCTAGGGTTGAACTCTATGGGTATAACGAATATGCACTTTTATACACTCTCGTAGGTTTTATGCTTTTAATTAGTTACTTTAATTGATTGATTAATTAAATTGGTAACGTGATGAAATGAAAGTGGTTGCCATTTAATTTAAAGTCAACGAACAATAAATTGTCCTGTCCCTTGTTTTTTTCTTCATCTTCGTTTTGCTTAATTCGATCGCTTCACTTGCTTGCTCGATCTGCAAAAGAAAAGAAACAAATCTCAGCTTGTTTTGCTTCTCCTCGATCGTCCATGGCGTTCATGAAATTAAATTTCAACGTAGACGTCAACAAGTGCCTAAGCGGGCTCAAGACGACGCTGCCACTGGGCAGGCCAAAATCTGGCATCAATAAATTGGAAAAGGAAATGGAAAGATTGAGAGTCAAAAGGGACGACATCAAGAACCAGATCGACCAGGCGGAGCGTGAAGGGAAAATTCCCACCAACGAAGCGATCCAGTGGCTACGGGAGGTGGAGGAATTGGAAGGGAAAGTGGCTGCCATCGAGCATGATTTCCAAAGCATGAGGAGTGAGTATATATTCTCCCCTACCTTTTTCCTTTTCATGCCAATTCCCACTCTTTGTGTTTTAATTCATACAAACTACTACTGCTTGCTTTGTTTCGTTAGGTTGCTTCGGCTGCAATTGCTTCAATCAAACTGCCGCCACGTCGAGTCAATTACAGGAGGAGGAAGCAGGAGATCAGGTCCGTATCAGAGAGTCATCAAACTATTGCTCTATCATTCGAAGAGTGGCAAAGAAGCTCGTCGAGGCTAATGAATTGATGAGCAGAGCTCCTGCACCGGATCAGATTGCCAAAGTTGGGCCTCCGGAACCCACCATGATGGTTCCCATCTCGCACCGACCGCCTGTTGGAATCGAAGACTCATATGTGAAGGAAATTGTGGGTTACGTCGATGGTGGAGAAGACAACATCATAGGCATCCACGGAATGGGCGGGGTCGGTAAGACCACAATATTGAAGAGGGTCCAACAACACTATCTTCTTAAGCATTCCAGATCTGATATTGTCATTTGGGTTGTGGCCTCCAAAGGCTGCCAATTGAAAAGACTCCAGATTGATATTGCCAAGAGTCTAGGACTACAGACACTGCAGGAGAACGACGATGAACAAACTTGTGGTGATAAGTTGTTTAGCTACTTGAAGAACAGGAACTGCTTGCTGCTTCTCGATGACATCTGGGAACATGTAGATCTTCAACTGTTGGGGATGGCACACTCGGCTACTGAACGAGGCCAGCAGCAGCAGCAGCCGCGCAAAGTCGTGGTGTTTACTACCCGCAGCGAGACAGTGTGTTCACAAATGAAAGCCGAAAAGAAGACCAAAGTCAAATGTCTGAATTCAGATCAAGCATGGAAACTATTTGAGCAGAATAGCGATGGGGATGTTCTTAACTCAGATGCTGGAATTAAGTTCGTTGCTCAAGAACTTGCTAAAGAATGTGCAGGTCTTCCGCTCGCTCTTGTCACCGTGGCCCGAGCCATGTCAGGGAAAAGGTCTTGGGAAGCTTGGAAGGAAGCTCTCTGCCAAATTAGGGATAAACATGAATGGACAACCATTGGTCTTCCAGAAGATTCGCTCGTCATGTACAAAGCCTTCAAGCTGAGCTACGACAGTTTAGAGAATGACTCCGTAAGAGAATGCCTCTTGTGTTGTGCTTTGTGGCCTGAAGATTATGAGATCGACACATTGTTTGAGTTGATACCGTGTTGGATAGGCTGCGGCATAATCCGTGAATTTAATGTGATCAATGAAGCTTTCGCCAAAGGATACTCACATTTGGAAGCTCTCATGGCGGCATCCTTTCTAGAGGAATGTAGTGGTGGGCACTTTCCTTATAACAACATAGTCGTAAAGATGCACGATGTCATCAGAGACATGGTACTATTGATGGTCTCAGCTGGGTTGGAGGGGAACAAAAGAAAATGGATTGTAAAAGCAGGAATTGGGTTGACTCATTTGCCTAGACAAGAAGAATGGCAAGAAGCAGAGCGAGCATCATTCATGAAGAATAATATTACTTCTTTACAAGAGTATGGAGCTTACATTTTTCCAAAACTTTCTATGTTGATTCTCCAACACAACACAGGCCTGAAAACAATTCCTCCGAGTTCGTTTGCAAGCATGCCTCGTTTAACATTCTTGGATCTCAAGGGTTGTGGTATAAGGGAGCTTCCAATGGAGAACGGTACTTTAATCGAGCTTCAATATTTAAACTTGTCAAACAATGCTATTCCAAGACTGCCACTTGAGTTTGGTTGCCTGGGCAAATTAGAGTACTTGCTTCTAAGGGCCAATCGTCTTCAGATTGTTCCCAATGGAACAATATCAAACTTAACAATGCTCAAGTGGTTGGATATATGGGGCATTCCTCATAATCCCGACTGGTGGTGGGATGAGCTGAAATGTTTCAAAGGACGTCACCAATTAAGCGTGGAACTTAGCATTTGGGCTACAACAGATAACATTGACCGACTCAGTTTGTTACCGCCAAATATCTCCGTATGGAAACTCACTTTGCATGGACTCACTTTGCATGGAGTATGGAAACTCACTTTGCATGGAGAGAATAATACTTCAAAACATCCAAACTACGATCTGGACACTCCACGATCGGGTTGCAGGGTAAGTGACAACCTGGAGTCTCTATCCATTGAAAATCTCGGATTAGACAGATTAGTGTTGGCTGCAGGCGTGGGTCGCGAATCAAGTTTCGAATGTTTAAAGATTCTCCGTTTTTTCGGTCTAGTACTATTGGAAGAGATTTCATTGAATGGAGTTCGACTTTACAACCTTCGTGAACTATATTTTATTGGATGCCACATGTTGAAGGATGTTTCTTGGGTTCTACAACTTCCATGCCTTAATCACCTAGATATATATGATGGCCCAAAAATGAAGGAACTAATAAGTGAAGTAGGGAACTCCAGCTCCATCACTAGCTCTAGCATTCGACACTTGCTTTTGTTTGGAATGCCGAACCTCAATCGCATTGCAAACAAACCGTTCCATTTTCCCTACTTGGAATATATACATGTGATCAATTGCCCAAAGCTTAAAAAGTTACCATTTGGGGCTAAAATATTGAAGAATAGATTAACAATGATTTGTGGTGAAGACGAATGGTGGAACAACTTGGATTGGGATGACCAGAGCATCAAGGATTCTCTCACCCCTTATTTTAGGTAATACATATATTTTCATATAAATATATCATCTATTCTGTCTTATATGAAATGAATGAACATTTAGAAATTAATGATTTAGTATTTCATTAAGTAGGTAACATTAAATAGTAATGCATGTCTTTTTTTTGATATTCTTAATTTTCAAGGGCAATTTAGGGAATCTGTTTTAGAAAATAAATATCTTTTTGATAAATACGAAAACTAACTAAGTGTTGTCTTAGGTATTTTGGTAAATTAAAATTATAAGTTCTTGTTTTTGAGGAGTAGTTAATTTCAATTTCATCTGTATATTTGTCAAATAATCATGCATATTCTTGATTGCAATATAAAAAATAATGAGCTCTTCCATTGAGTCAATGCTGTTTATGTCAAGTTAAACATCCCCATCGATATAGCTGCTAGCAAATTAAGGGAAAATATTTCATTATCAATATTATTCTATATATATATATACAGATGAACAGACACTATTATGAGTTTTATTTTAGTTAGGACTTGACAGTGTTATATCTTACTCTTAACTATTTGACATGTACTCCATCCAATATCGATCTATTACTTTTAATAAAATTTTGTAATCTTTGTAGGTCTTGTCCTTCAGCAGGGAGGTGGTTATAGGGAGGGAGGGTTTGATTGTCGTAGAGGTAAAATTGTTGGATTCTTTGATTGGTTCCATATGTATCTAAATTTGATTGATGATTCTTAAATACTTAATTGGACATGATCTTGATAGTTAGCTAGTGTTTTAAAATTTGATCATCGATATTGTCTAGCTTCTTGATTTTACTTTATCATGAAGTATTTAATTTCATATTATGTTACAGTTTTAATTTGGTTTGATATCACCATTTGATCATATTAATTATTACCATGCATCATGACAGTTAATTATTTAACTTATTATTTGACATTATTAATGTTTGTAAACTTTATTATATATATGGTTTCGATAAGTTTAATTGGATGTTCTTTTCGTTAATATATTGTCAACGTTAATTTATGGGAGAAGTTTTGTTTTGGATTTCTATAAGATTATTGTTGCGCGGTTTTGGATTGTTAACCTTTCCATGCTCTTTCAAGGTTGTGTCCTTGTGTTGGTTTAACGATCGCAGTTTGGTTTTTACCGTTTGCATCACTTTTGGGTGATCACACAGGTATTTGTAGTTCTGTTTTTGTTCTAGTCGAACTCAGTTTTCTGGAATAGAATGTTGTTGGATCTTAGAAATAAATGTGACGTAGCTTTTGGTCTCAATGTAGTCCTTGTCGTAAGAGCCTCTGTTGTTAGTGTTAGTATTCGGTTCGATTAGTAAATGAATGCATGATGACTTTAGATCTACATCTTTATTAGATCATTGGATTCAAGTTGGTTTTTGGATGTTTAGAGCTGAGATCTAATCAGGTGTTATAATCATAGCTTGAGAAGAATTGTCTACCTTGTTGCTTTGGTGTTATAATCATAGCTTGAGAAGAATTGTCTACCTTGTTGTTTTGGATCTGTTCAATTCCATGATGCTGTGAGTTTTGATTTTTATTTTGGTTTTGATCTGCATCTTGAATGGGATCAGAATTGATCTTAGTTGCCATGAGCTTTGACTTTGGGAATTGAATCTAGATGAACTTTTGGGAAAGACTTTGGGTTTTGTAGTGTCATTGCCGTGAACTCATTGAGAGTTGGTTTGAATATATACCATTTTTCCCATAAGCTCCAATTGGAGTGGAACAGGAGTGTAGCTCCTCTATGGTTGGTTTTCCTAATTTCTTGCCGTAAACTAATGAGATGGAGTTTATTGGATTGGGTTTTGAATTTAGGATTGATTAGGTAACTAAGATAGTTAGTATTAATCATGGTATGATTCGATTGTTAGTTAGCTAGTTACTATTAGTGTAAATAACTAAGGTTGTGTCCGTTAATACAGAACATTAATTGACTTGGTTCAGTTATTACAGATTATTTGGATGGGGAGTTCTCTTCATGTATGAGCACTTACATAAGAGACGAGTACCTTTGACTCTATCTATGTAGATATTGTTATTTTTTATACATGATTTATTATGTGTAGCAGTAAGTTATATCTTTATCTGACTCTTGTTTTTTCTACTTGATACTTGTTGTTTGATCTTTGATATGATCACTGTTTATTTTCATAAGATGTCGATACTTGATATTCTTAATCTATAGAATAAACATGTATGCATATGGGCATAGGAGTGATATGCCACCTCATACTCTACATTGGTTGATCACTAGTTTTGTTCCGTTCTGCTCCACTCAGTCACTCATAGGTTAGTGGTTATTAGAGCGTGGTAGCAGGCGGAGATCCCTCCTTTGTTATGTGATACGAGGAGATGAGAGCGGAAGTCCCCATATGATATGAGGTAGGAGTGTTATCTCCGACTACATCCTGTCCACTCAGCCACTCCGGAGCAGTAGTGGCGAAGTGCGTACAGTTGCCATAGCCCTACCCACTCAGACGTTTACATATGATATGTTACGGTAACTGGACTGGCGTTAGGGGTGACACATGTCACTGCATCATATGCATACGATACATAGGATTGCATTTGATTGTGTTTGCTGCATTATTTGAATTATGATTGCTACACTTAGATGACATGCACATACAAAAGATATTTTGTGTCACGCCCCGAGACCATTGGAGCCGCTGATCCAATATAAAATCGGACAGCATCTCCCCTGTCCGGCGGACAATTTATACATATATACAAACCCACGCAATTATAAAATGGCCTCAGGTCTCAAAACAAATATATATAAAGTATAAGAAAATGAAACAACACAACACTGAAACATAGAACTCACCTGAGCTGCCCCCTAGGCAGGCACGTAGCAAAACAATCAAGACTTAGTCCAACAGAGGACTCAAAAATACAATATCGTACGAATAAATCCAATACAAGCCCTCGGTAACAAACGAATACAAAACATATACTCTGCTATCGAAAGAAAACCAAAACCAGCGGAAGCTCCCATCCAAATGGAGTCGTAGGGACCCGGGACTGGCAACTGGACTCCTCCGGCGAGCTATCAACCTGAAAACAAAAATATTACGACGGGTGGTGAGTCCAAGTGAACTCGCGGGTATATAGAAAGATATGCATGGCTGAACAAAATAGCTGAATAAGCTATAAAGAAACAACAGGATACAGTCTCAACAGGAATATCAGAATATGCATAACCGAAAATAACAACTGACTGTACATACCAGAAATCAGTCTATCCATATCATGAACGATTCGTACCACACGAGCTAGTGCAGGGTCATCAAACCACACATAAGCATATCCTATACATGCATGTCAAACAAGTGCAGCAAATAAATGCAGCAATCACAATCAAAATGCACAATGCATTATATGCACATGATGCAATGTCATGGTCACACCCTAACACCAATCAAGCCACCGAGACAGGCGATACTGTGTCGGCCGAGTGGGTAGAGTTGTGACACTGTACGCACCCTGCTATCACTGCTCCTTAGTGACCGAGTGGACATGATGCTGTCGGGGGACCGCCCCCCTACCCCATGTATATATGAGGGAGCGTCGCTCTCATCTCCTCTGGTCTATGGGAAGAGAAGGGATCTCCGCCTGCTACCACGCTCCGAAACCACTACCCCTGAGCGGTCGAGCGGAGCAGTACAGAGCAAATGCACACAACTATGGTATCCACTAACCCATGAGTGGCCGTGTGTGCATATCATGTATCGGAAGACGATAGGCTCAACCACAAGGGAGTCGCTGATCGCCGGCATGCAACAGTGCAGGTATGGTGCATGACCCAAACCCATGCAACCCCTACCAGGTCATCATACATAACTCAACATAACATGCACAGGTCGATCACAAGTATAATAACCTAACCATCATGCATCTAAGTACACATGCAAGTAATAACAGAATCATCCAATACAGATATCAAGTAACATGCAACAATAACCCAATCAGTCCATATCTAGACACACGGGCAAGTATGACCAGAATCAACCAATGCAAATGTCAGGTGACATGCAACAATAAACCAATCAGTCCATACCTAGACACACGGGCAAGTATGACCAGAATCCACCAATGCAAATATCAGGTGTTATGCAACAATAACCCAATCAGTCCATACCTAGACACACGGGCAAGTATGACCAGAATCCACTAATGCAAATACCAGGTGTTATGCAACAATAACCCAATCAGTCCATACCTAGACACACGGGCTAGTATAACCAGAATCAACCAATGCAACCATACAATGGTATGCTAATCCTTATCCACAAACTCATGCTCATACCAATGTTATACAGAATCAGATAACAAATAAACGAGACTGTATAGAAGAAAATTAGATCATATCCAAGGTCAAGCATAAGTATCAAGCAGGATAACAAAACGGTAGCAGATAAAGGTCAATATCAGTCTACTGCATCAATAACAAATAGTCATGCATAAAGATAACGTGGATCTAAAGAAGACAAGCAAGAAGTACCCGCCTCGAAGAGTAGAAGTCCGTATCAACAGAGCACTTCATGTCCAATGATCCACAATCATAAGTCCAAATCAATGCCCTGTATCAAAGGACATAGTTTTAGCTATCATAACAATTATTAAGTAGCTAAATAAATCCCTAAACCGATTTAGGGTTAACCTAATCATCTCATTTCATTTAATTACATCTAATTAAATGATTAACCCACGTTTGTTTAGGATTAGGTTTCAAATTTAAGTTTAGCCTAAGTTTAACCTAAGTGGTCAACTCAATTGTGATCCACCACCTTTCCCAATTTACATTTCATCATCGAATCAAACACCCAATTACAATAGATCAAGGGTGGCCTTTACCCCAAATCATCCTAACCCAATCAATACTGAATTAAGCTCTCACAACCGGAGCATGATATAGAAGCTTATACCACAGATATAATCTATCTCAAAACTTCAAACAAATCCCTAAATTTCAAACTATATACACTGATCTAAAATCCAAATTAAATCAATATCACCTTCAATAAAGCAAAACATCAATCCTCCAACCATAATTCTTTTTCTACCACTATAATAGATGGCAACCTATGGGTTCACAATTTGTGCATCCATTCCAACCAACAAAAATCCTGAACAAACCATTCCCTACCTCCCTTGAAGGTCACGACAGATCAACACCAATCACAAACCCAAATCCAATTTCAACTCTAAGCATTAAATAATTCCATCCAAATCAAAGTCAAAGTAGAGCAATCGATATAAACTCAGAGCAAAACCTCATCTGAAACCTAAGCAGCACAGATCAATCCACAAGGGAAACTCATCTCAATCCCACAACATATCCAGATCAAAACTCAAAACCAACCAATAGTAAAACCCATTCAAAACCAGAAAAATAGGGTTGCGATTCAAATCCAAGAATGGGTTTATAGAGAAACATTTTCCTCTAACAAATATGATCGTCTAAACACCTCCAGATCAAGAAGAAAAAGAAAAGGAAAGGTAGACACCAATCCAAGATGGACAATGATCGAAAAACCTCATACTAAATAGATCTAGATATTTCATCAATCACAGCACAAAAATCCTCATCCAATCTCAGTAATGGTCAAACTAACACTTACCTCAAACAATCATCGACGAGAGAAACCGATTGCAGCAATCGAGCATGACGGTGTGGATGGCAGAGCACCGACGCCTCACGACCAGTCGACGATGGGCTGGGGCTCTGACAGTGAGCTTGGGATTGAGAGAAGGGAAAGCGAGAAGAAGACAGTGGAAGGGCTGGCGATCGAGCTTCGACTCAGCCGGTGCGGCGTTTGCCTCGTGCGCGAAGAGGAGTCGGCGAGAGAAGGGGGTTCGAGGGAAGGAGCTAGGGCGCGACAAAGAAATAAGTGAAATAGAATTTTGCAAAAAGCCCCAACGAATCCTTTAAAATACCGCAACCACCCTTACATGATAGGAAGTATTACTTTTAGCCCTTGCACATATCCGTTTTAATCCATTTGCATCTCGAAACTTCGCCAAAGAGTCCGGAAACCCTAGGACCTTTCCCACAAAATTTTCCAGTGCGAGATAAAAGTGTCGGATTTAACATTTTGCATTTGGTTCAATGATTTTGCATTTGCTTGTGACCACAAACTTATATGACCTACTACCCCACAGGTGGAATTTATACTGGTATGTATCTTGTCACGGCCCCAGAGGCATATGCTTACTCGAAAATCGGGCAACATCTCCCTTGTACAGCGGACAAGTTAGGACAAATATACAATACATCACCAAATAAAAGATGGCTCAGCCATCATAACTGTAAAATAAAAACACAACCACGCAGTTAATATCAACATAACAGATAACGGGTGGCTCAGCCACCTTAAACATAAAAGAAACACACAACCAAAGAGAACTCCACAACGAACAAACCCGACCAATAAGACATGACTACAAATTAGCCAAGACCATACCAGATAATAAAATAAATGCGGAAACGAAGAAACAACGTAGAATCTGAAACAACTCCAAATAAAATAACCCGGTGGGACTGAGGGGCTGGCAACTGGATCCTCTCCTGGCTCCAAGTAAAATATCTACCTACTACCTGAAACAAAAATGGTGATAGCGGTGGGAGTCCGGGCGGACTCAGCGGATATATGAGTCGACAATTGTATGACATATTAAAAGATAAACTAAGTAGAGAAACAACAAATACAGTCTCTAAGGGATATAAGTATACCTAAACATATATAACAATTGTAAAATAACAAGGTATAAAATCGAATAACAACTAAGCATGTACGAAAAATCTCATGATATCACAATATCAAAACATACATGTATGTCAATCAAATACAGCAAACATAGCTCATATAAAAGCAACAACCACAAGAAAATACATAAATGCAATAAATGCATATGATGCAATGACATGTGTCATCCCTTACGCCAGTCAAGCCGCCAACACATCCCATCTGTGTGACCGAGTGGGTTGGGCTGTGACAATTGTACGCACTCCAACAAATACCGCTAATACACGTGGTTGAGTGGACAGGATGCTGGAGAGCTAACTTCTCCAAAACCCCGATATATAGGAGGAGCTATCAACAACTCTGATATCCCTCTAAAACAATGGTGAGGGTATCACTGCTTGCCTACAGCTGCAACATGTGTGGCATAATAGGACAGTTGTTCGCACTCTAGCAACTACCACGACAACAAGTGGTTGAGTGAACTGAGCAACTAAATGACTAATGACAACTTAACTATATGGAAGCCCAACAGTCGTTAGTATGCAACGTGCAGGTATGGTGCATCCTACAAGATGCACGAACCACCGAAAAACAACGATGCAACAAAATCCAACAAGTATCAACGATGCAACGATACAACCAACCAAGTATCAAAAACCAACGATTATGCATTTACACTACTAGGTAGGATAATTCTAATGCCAAATAATCCAAGTTGTGTTTAATGAACCTCTAAGTACTTGCGTTCAAGCGGTACTTTATAGAACAAAAATTTAACGGAAGACTGCACGGATACATAATTTCAAATAATTCGAAGATCAACGAAGAATAGTATCAACGGCGATGTTAAAATATCAACCGATAAGGAACAATGTCAAGTAACCTATTTAGACATAAAACAGTCATGCTTAAAAATAAAAGAACTACACGAGTACAAAGGAAAAATACCCGCCTTATAATGTCGTCTATGTATCGGAGAAAATCCCCTCACGGTCAACCGAACGAGTCTGAATCAAGATCCTGTATGAATGTGGAAGTTTAGCTATTTTTACCTTCATAGAGTAGCTAAACTATACATTAAGCATAATTATAATTATACATCTACTTAATTAAATCTTATTATTAAACTTAATTACAACATTCAATAACCCATGCAAAAACTCTCGGTAGCCTCTAATGAACAAAAGATTCCAAAATCAAAATCCCACCATATCAATAGAAATTCGAATTAGAGGTCAATGTTTACCCCTAGAAAGGTCAATCCTACCATGACTAAACCCAAGCAAATGGAAAAATCACACATGGTAATGAATCACCTAAGGCTCTCGGTGGCTAGAGAGGAAAAACCAAACAACTACACTATCCAAGATCGAAACTAAGACAAGATCACAAAACGCGACCACAAAGCTCTCTACCGAAGTGAACATTTATCATCACTGTCCTGCTACTATATTTTAAATGGAACCTTCCCACAACAAAACCTCTAAGAGCCCATGACATCACCAAATCTGAACAAAACAAACTCCTCTACTACCGCTGCCCTAAATTAGGGGAGCATGCACAAAGGGATGCACAAAGGTAATACCCACTCTCAATAGGTAACTGACAATAACAAAGATGATTTACCACAATAAAATAGAGCACGTAACACACAATACTCATTATAGGGAATCAATATCCGAATCTACAAATCTAATGTTAAATCACCGCAATAACAAACCTATGAACTTGATCAGTCTATTCAAGTACATCTAATCTACATAATCACCCGAATTAAGCTACTAATTATTCACCCAATTAAAATCCCTAACAGTACCGACACTCACCTGGAAAATGGAAGTAGTCAGTGGAATCAAAGTCGGCAAAGGTGAGGTTCGCGCCACCAAGAGTTCGCGGCAATGAGACGATCACTGCTCGCCTAGGGCTGCGGCGTTGGCTTGGTGTGCGCGAATGAGGAGGAAGAAGAAGAAGAAGAGAGGGCGGCGTCGACTCGGCACAGAGAACCGCTCGTACGGTTTCGGCGTCGAGTGTCTGGGGTGGATGAAGTGAGAAATCAGGGAAACTGATTTGCGGGAGGGGGTTTTCAGGGCTTTATTAAGTTTTTTGGCATTTTACAAATAAGCCCTCCAATTTTAGCTAATCACAACTAGATCCCAAATTTACAAAGAGACGCCCTAAATTTTGGTATTTAACATATTGTACATTTAGTATTTTTGTTATGCATATTCTGTTATTCCTATGAGACTATATCAATTTGTTTCTACTATGCTTATATAGCTTGTTGGTACCATACATATCTATCCATTTACCCGCAGAGTTCACCTACACTCACCCCCGTTTGATAATTTATCTGTTTCAGGATGATGCTGTGAGGAGAGCCTAGCAGCCAATCTCTTCTTTTCGTATTATTTTTGGTTCGCTACACGTTTATTTTTCATTCATGGTTGATTGTATTTCCTTTCATATTATTTTTCTTAGACTTGTATGTGTGGTGGTTTCTATGTGTTTTGTATAGTTGTGTACCTAATTGCCCAGAGAGTTACATACTTGATGTTATGTTTTGTCATAGTCGCGACGATACGCGACCGTTCGGTTGGTGATGCATTATATATATATGTGTGTGTGTGTGTGTGTGTGTGTGCGCGCGCGCTATATGTTTCGGCCATATTGGCCAAGGTATATGAGGTTGTGTAGATTGTGTATAATTGTTTCAGATTATCTGATGTACGGGGGAGGTGCTGTTCGATTTTTATCGTACTAGTGGCTCCTCCGAGGGCGTGACAATTCATTTGGTATCAGAGTGAGGTTACCGATGCCTGTTTCTGTTAGGGTTTTAGGATTTTTAGAGTTTATCTGATACCAATTTATTTGGTATCAGAGCATAGGTTGTGAGATACCTTAGGTATTTATGGATTTTTTAGAGTTTATCAGATACCAATTTATTTGGTATCAGAGCATAGGTTACGATGCCACCTATTTTAGTGCTTTGAGGATTTTTTGGGTTTTATCTGATATCAATTGACTTGGTATCAAAGCCTAGGTTTGTGATATCTGTCAGTTTTCGTATTTCAGAATTTGAGCTTAGTTTACGAATCTTTTCGGATTTGTTTGGAGTTATTTTCTCGAGGTCGTGTTTTGGGACTTGATGTTTACTATTAGATTTAGGATTAATTAGACTTTTTCCAGCTTAGTGAGATCGTATATCCATACTAGATGGATAGGTATTCGTAGTCTTGGTTTTAGTTGGATTGACATGCAATCAATCTATCCAATTCACAATCATGGTTGAGGTTGACCATGGAGGTGACCGGTTAAACGTTGTGACTTCGACTGTAGAGCGGAGAATGTTGTTTCTCCAATATCATCTACTGAAGAGTCGAAAATCTAGGGTCAATCCGGACAACAACCTATTAGAGGTTACGTGTCTTAGTGGGCTTGATCGATATAGGATCGATTTACTTTAACTGATGGAGCTCTAATGTCACGCTCCCAGAGGTACATGCTTACTCGAAAATCGGGTAGCATCTCCCCTATACGACGGACAAGTTGGGGCAAATAATACATAATCTCCTTAATACATATAGCTCAGCCACACACGGCTGGCATCAACATAATAATTAAATCCACAACCACGCAGTTTATATCTTTAAGAATGGTATAGATAAAATAAATTAAATTTCGCAAAACCTTTAACGTCTTTTATCGAAAATAAAGCTAATAAAAAGTCCTAATACAAAGAAAATTCCAACACCGGACTACGACAATATTGGACTAATAAAATATATAACAGTCTATGAAGCAAATGCGAAAAATACGGAAAGCAGAAATAAGTACCACGGTAGTAAAACCAAATACGAAAACAAACTCAACACTGGGAGACTGGCTCCAAGTAATGCAACTACCTGCTATCTGAAACAAAAAGAAGAAGCAGGGGTGGTGAGTCCGGGCGGACTCAGCGGGTATATGAATAGACAATAGCATGACATAATTAAGTTGTAATAAGTAGAGATACAACAGGTACAGTCCATAAGGAATATATGGAGACCTAAACATATATAACATATATAAAACGATATGGTATAGAATATAATGACAACTAAACATGTAAGAAAAACCACATGATATAATAACATCAAAACCTCTAAGCAGATATAAAACAACGCGACATCAAAATCTTGACATATACATGCATGTCAACCAAGTACAAAAATCATAGCTCATATAAATACAACAAACACAAGAAAATGCATAAATGCAATCAATGCATATAATGCAATGACATGTGTCGCCCCTGACGCGAGTCAAGCCGCCAACCCATCACATCTGTGTGACCTAGTGGGTAGGGTTGTGATAACTGTACGCACTCCAACGAATACCACAGATATATGTGGTTGAGTGGACAGGATGCTGGGAAGCCAACTACTCCAAAACCCCAATATATAGGGGGAGCTATCAACAACTCTAATATCCCTCGGAAACAACGGTGAGGGTGTCAACTATTTGCCTACAAGTCCAACATCCATTGTACATGAGTGGTCGAGTGTGGCCTAACAGGACGGTTGCTCCCACTCTAGCAACTACCACAACAAGTGGTTAAGTGACAAAGCAACTAGATGACTGACGACGGCTTAACCATATGGAAGCCCAACAGTCATCAGTATGCAATGGTGCAGATATGGTGCATGATACAAATGTACAAACAACCGAATAACAACGAACAACCGAATAACAACGATGCAACAACAAAAATAACAAACCAGAAACCAACCAGAAAACCAGCGAATATGCAACTAAAGATAGGGTGTCTCTAATGCTAACCATCCTAATGGTGTTTAATGAACAACTAAGTACTTGCGTATGAGCGGTACTTTATAGAATAGGAAACCAATGAGAGACTGTACGAATATAAAATATGAATTAACTCAAAGGCCAAGCAAGAAAGGTATCAACGGCGATATTAAATAACCAACAACAAAGAATAAGGTCAAGCAGACCTATTTAGACATAACAAATCGTGCATTAAGATAAAAGAACTACTAGAGTACAAAGGAGAAGTACCCACCTTTTATGTAAAACGTATCCAAGTAACTTCACGTCCAAGTGCTCGTATCAACTTAGAGTCCTGTGTCAAAGACCAAGTTAAACTATTTATACATTTATAATTTAGCTAAACTAGCTATTAAACATATTTAGAATTAAATCTAATTATATCGTCTCCTTACCAATGACCTCTACACCAATTCTACTATTGTTCAAAGCAACGTGCACAACAAGGAGAGACCAAAACTCACATCATAACCTCCTAGAATTTATAGTAGAGAAAGATAAATCACCCAAACCCCAACACAGATCTTAACACTACATGATCCAAACACGACACTTAAGAATCTCCTATTGTAGGAAAATAAATGATCAAGCTAACAAAACCCCAATCCACATGAGTTGCCCAAAACTAATCAAATTAACTCATACTACATCCATACACCTCATAGCAACTCCATCAAACGTAGCAATATTCATGAAACCCATCCAACACAACCCACAGCGAAGATAGCTCAAGGCAGGCATAGGGATCAAGGAAAAACCCAACTCCCAAATTAGAACTAAACAATACAAAACTCTACCATAACCCTGGGCGGCTCACGACCCATACCATAACACCCAAACAACTTACTACAAGTCAACTCACAGTAGAATCTTACAAAGTTCCCAAAACAAAACCAAATAACTTCTACAGCTTAAATTCATAGCAAAACCCGCCAAACAAATCCAAATCTAACCTAAAGCAAAACACATACAGAAATCTACAATTCAAATTTAGAATCACGCCACACATCAACATGCTTACCCGCGTTGACGTTGTAACCGTCCTCCTCTGCTTAGATCCAATGGAAACCGAGATTTGCCAGAAAATAGATCACATCCTTGGATCAATCTGATTTTGGCCAGCGCAAGCAACAGGGACGTCGAGAAACAGGGGTAGGCTGTAGTTTTCTGACGATGGCTGAGGGAGGAAATTTGTCGCCGCGTGCTCGTGCGAGAACAGTGGCGCTGAAGGAAGACGAGCCGCAACCTAGGGTTTCCGTGAGGGCAACGGCGCGAGGAGTGTCGCTTGCTTGCGTGAGGGTCGCAGCGCGTTCAGGAGAGGGGCGCTCAGCGCCTCTTTCGTGTGCACCGGAGAAGACAAGAGAAGAAGAAGAGGAGGAGGAGAAGATCGGAGCGGTGTCGGCATGAAACCGCTCGCACGGCAGGCGTCGAGGCGAAGAGGAAAGGAGAGAAGGATTTTGGGAGAAAAAGTTAGGGTATATAATGTTTTTGGCTTTTTGCAAAAATGCCCTCCATGTTTGGAAAATTCCAACTAGGCCCCTAATTTTTGAAATTTACCTTTTCAACCCTTAAATTTCAGTATTTAACATCTAAACCTTTTGGGTTACGTATTTCTGGATAGATATTTTAGATGATATGTTTGGAGGACATGACCTGCTATGATGTAGCAGAGAGGATATTACCTAGTTATCACCTCAGTAGATAGAGGATTGAGGTATCTTGGTCCATGGGACTTTTGACCATGGATTATTCGTACTTGTTTTGGATAACCAAGAAGGTACGTACCTTCATATTCATAATTTGCACTGATATGAATCACTTACGATACTGAGTTACCTATGAGTGGAAGACACCAAGGATGATACTCAGGAAATAAATAATTATTTCGTGATTATTTTGGGATATATACTTCTGAGAGACAGCTTGTCTCTATCTCCTTTTGTGGAGGAGTTAGAGTATATTCGGTTATAAGGTGACGGTTAGTCGACTCGTCTAATACTATTATATCCTATGAGATATGATTGTTGGTGCAGACAGCTCCCAAGTCGAACCTAGGTTTTGATAATGGCAAAGGGTTCAAAAGTTAAGATGGTATGTTTATCTAACATGTTAGTTGCGTGTGCAGATTGAAGTCCTAGCGAAGGATTGCTAGGCACCTAGCGAAGGACTGCTAGGCATCGAAACCCTAAGACCTGGCGAATGGCTGCTGGGCACCTAGCGAAGGGCTGCTAGGAGTTGAAGACCTAGCGAAGGACTGCTAGGCACCAGACGAAGGACTGCTTGGTACCGAAGACCTGGCGAAGGATAGCTAAGCACCAGGCGAAGGACTGCTTGGTAACGAAGACCTAGCGAAGGACTGCTAGGCACCTGGCGAAGGACTGCTGGGCAAAACTCCAACCGGAGGAGCCGGTTGGTAACAGGTAAATTCTCCTGAGAGGAGTAGGTGAGGACGCGTGCCCCGTCGAGGGAACAGTAGGCGTCGGTTCGACCTAGGGCTCCATTTTGGAGACCCAAAGTCAGAACCAACACAGCTACGGCTGTAAAATTCACTAACACTCTTGCTTTATTGTGTTTGGTACTAACCCTGGATGCAGGACCGAAGGAACGAGTTTCTGCAGCTCAGAACGCCCCAGAGGACCAGGGCAGCAGCTGGGTTGGGCGCCCGGGAGGTCCCGGGCGCCCAAGGTCGCCCAAGGTCAAAGCCAAACGAACAAGCTAAGCAAGAATTGCTTCAGAAGCTCACTGGGCCGGGTGCCCCCGTGGTCCCAAGCACCCCGGATGCCTCGGGCGCCCTGGGTCTAAGCCAATGAAGCGATCGAATTCAAGTCAGCCGAGAAGCCTGTTGAACAAGTCAAGCAGGGCGCCCCCTGCGTTCCGGGCGCCCCCGTCAAACCTCGAGCCCGAACCTGGAGGGATAAGGGCTGACTGAGAGGTTTGCGGATCGAATGACACATGGAGGGCGCCCCTAGGTACACTATAAAAGGGGCTCGACCCCCAAGGCTTCAGAACACACGTTTCCAACGCCTCAACACTCTTCGCTCAAGCGCTCTGCTCCGGAAACTTCTAATCTCGAGGTTCTAGCACCGACGACGACCCTACGCACCGAAGAACGATCTACACCGGGCGTCGGTAACGAAGAGTTGAATTTCTATTTTTACTGCTTACTACTGTAAAACTTTTTGTAATATCTTGCGCGATTATAGAATTGCCCGCAGTAAACGGTCACGGACTGTGGGGCTTGGAGTAGGAGCCGACCGCGACTCCGAACCAAGTAAAAAATCTTGTGTTCGCGTTTGTTTTTCTTTATTTTCCGCTACGTAATTTCTCTCAATCTAATTCGAAACGGTTTTACGATATTCACCCCCTCCCCCTCTATCGTATTCTCTCGATCCAACAAGTGGTATCAGAGTGGGGAAGCTCAAATTTGGTGCAACCACCAATTTGAGAATTTTTCACATTTTCTTCGAATTATTTTTATTTTTTTTAATTTTTATCGTTAATCGAGATTGGTGCAACACCACTCGATAAAATAGTTTTTTTTTCTTACCACACTGCTAATCCAAGACCAAGTCTTGGGACGTTTTTGTTTTCTCTCTCTCTTTCGTTTTAGATAATTTCTAAATAGTCATGCAAGAGGGCTTCAGTACCGCCAGACCACCGCTCTTTCGTTTTTGTTTTCTTACTGCCTTAGACGGATCGTTACATTTCTCTACTTCTCTACTTTTGATACATGACTACAAATGCGGAAATCTTTTTTTTTTTTTAAACTTTTAAATTCATCTAACAATTATATTCTAACTTAAGCAATCATGCATAATAACATATCACACTTCCTTTCTCAAAAGCTCGCGAATGGTACACTTTGAAACCTGCCTCACCCAACTGAACTGTCGGGTACCAGTCGACTGGTGACGTGGCAGTCGACTGGTACGCCTGTGAGCTGAAAGTTCAGCTTTCGGCAGTTGCTTCACAGCTCCATCAAACCCATAATTTCGAGCCATATGGAATCATGACACCATTTCTACACTCTATGACAGTTTTCAAATGAGTTTAGTCAATCAAAACGAATCCCTAAACTTGAAATTAGGACTTTTGCGGAAGAAATTAAACTATTCAAGTTATATGAATTTTAACACTAAAGTTTGTACCAATCTTGACTTCTATACATTCATAGCACCAAATGCATGTTCTATAACCTTGCTAAAGCATTATGAAATGTGGTTACAACCTTTCTAAACAAATTTAAGCAATGAAACTTAATTCAAAGAAGAAATTGATACTATCTTGGTACATGCATCTATTTTTCTAACATAGTATCAATACTTCCATCTACTCATATTTCTACTCATCCAATGCAATCATAAAAATATATAGACTAAAAGAAATGACATGGAATCTTTACTCTAAGGAATTGAGCATATAAACCTATCCATAACTTAAATATTCGCTAAACTCCATAAAGCAAGAACATGAAATTCAAATGAACTATAACATTATGAATTAATAACTAAATTGTCTTGCGCCAAAGATCTCTCCATAATCAGCCACCACACACACTCTACTCAGCACCGCCTCGTCGTCTTCCTTCAAAATTGCTTGCCTTTACCTTTATCTGCAATAAGAGGAAATGCATCTATAAGCGAAAAGCTTAGTAAGTACTATCTAGCTCACAAAAACTCGAAATGTGCAAACATGCTTCTAGATCAAACTGAACATCATATGAGATACTAATATGCTTGAAAGAAAACTAAGAACATGTATAGCTCAAAACATGCATACTCAAGCATTAGATAATCTCAATTTACTTTTCTTAGCTCAACTTGAAACTTTAGCTATTCTTTAACTTTTGAAAACTTTCTGAAACTTTAGAAAACTTTGCTAAAGCATATACTTGAAAATAATAATCACTTGGATCCACTGAAGACGTAAGTACCATCTCATGCGCGTTCCCTAAAAGGTTGGGGTAGCGAGCCGCCAATCCTAATAGAGCAGACCTTGGTCTACCAGGGCCAAGACCTTGGAATTGGACACCTGGATTTCTTTAACGACGCCCTTGGACGCCGGGTACTGGCCTTAGAAAATAAAATAGCTTTTCTTACTTTTCTTTCTTATCTGTAAATGCCTTGGCATTTTCTGGAGCACCTTGCGTGCTAAAATCCCTAAGTCTTGACTTTTGGGGATTTCTTAAGGCCTTGGCCTTATCTTTTCTTATCTTTATCTTTTCTTTTCTTTTCTCATAGCTTTTCTTGGACCCTAAACTCACATAGGGTATTAATCAACATATATAAGCATATAATGAACTAATATCACATGCAAAGACTCAAACAAAAAAGAAATATCTCTTTTAAAAACTTTTAAAGGAAATTCTCGCGGAAAAACCGCCTCTTACTGCAGGTGAGCAGTACTTACATTGATATCTTGGACTTACAACCAAGATTGATGTCTAGAGCTCGAGAGAAACTTGAGATCTCGGAGAATTCTTCACGCCTACGCGTTCCTCTCGTCGCGGGGATCCCGAATATAGGATTATCTCTTGGAGAAGGGTCTCGGCCGGCCCTCCTTGGCCTTGATGTTGGTCGGCGTCGCCCAAGAGAGAAGAGGGAGTCGGCGTGAGGGTTTGGAGAGGAGAGAAATAAAACTTCTCTCTTTAATTGGCTATTTATACTTAAGGGTCGGATCAACCTAACTATCGCTTAAATACCCTTCTCTCCATCCGTTTCTGTGCTTGATACCCCTAGCCCAGCCGGTTGGGCGCTTGTGCTGTTTCGGTGTGGTCGCGGGTTCGAACCACCCGCTGCACTAAATCGGTTTTTTCCTTTTTCTCTTTTTTCTTTTTTTTTCTTTTTCTTTTTCCAAAAATACCAAACGGACTCGGAAAATTCCATAAAAATACTCTAAAAATTCCTAAAAATATCTAGAATATTTCTAAACCATTTCTAAATAATTCTAAGGACTTTAAGAACTAAAAATGGAAATTTTGGGGCGTTACAATCCCCCATACCTTATAAAAAGTTCGTCCTCGAACTTAGAATAACTCTGGATATCGTTCTCTCATGCTGTCCTCACATTCCCAAGTAGCCTCTTCATGCTTTTGATTCTGCCAGATGACCTTCACTAGTGGCACTTCTTTGTTTCTTAATCTTTTAACTGCTTTGTCCACTATTTGTGTCGGTCTACTCTCATAGCTAAGATCTTCTTGGATCTGTACTGACTGAGGCTGAATCACTTGGCTAGGGTCGTGAATACACTTCTTCAGCATAGAGACATGAAAGGTACTGTGGATAGCTGACATATCCTCTGGTAGGTCCAACTCATATGCTACCTTACCAACCCTCTTTATGATCTTGTAGGGTCCTATGTAGCGAGGACTTAGCTTGCCCTTCTTGCCAAATCTCACCACTCCCTTCATGGGAGCGACCTTGAGAAATACTGAATCTCCAACTTGGAATTCAAGTGGCCTACGGCGTGTGTCAGCATAACTTTTCTGTCTACTCTGGGCAGTCTCAATCCTCTGGCGGATCGTCTGGATAGCCTGAGTGGTCTCATTTATAAGCTCAGTCTGGCTGTCTAGTCCTGACTCCATCTCTTTCTTCTCACCAGCTTCTTGCCAACATATGGGTGATCTACATTTCCTGCCATATAATGCCTCATAAGGTGCCATCCTGATAGTGGCCTGATAGCTATTGTTGTAGGCAAACTCAGCTAAGCACAGAAATTTGCACCAACTACCTTTAAAGTCCAATGCACAAGCCCTGAGCATGTCTTCTAAAATCTGATTTACTCTCTCTGTTTGTCCATCTGTCTGGGGATGGAAAGCTGTGCTGAACTGAAGTCTGGTGCCTAGAGCGCCCTGAACACACTTCCAAAAATGGGAGGTGAATCGCCCATCTCTGTCAGACACGATCGACCTCGGAACTCCGTGAAGCCTGATCACTTCTTTCACGTACAGCTGTGCTAATTGCTCTACCGAATGCGATAACTTGATGGCTAGGAAGTGGGCAGACTTGGTCAATCTGTCCACTATCACCCAAATTGCATCATGTCCATGGGTGGTTCTTGGAAGACCTGTGATAAAGTCCATGGATATTTCTTCCCACTTCCACTCTGGAATGGGAAGTGGCTGTAGAACTCCTCCTGGTCTCTGGTGCTCTGCTTTGACTCTCTGGCAGGTCAAGCAGGTACTGATATATCTGGCCACGTCTCGCTTGAGTCCAGACCACCAGAATCCTTTCTTTAAATCTTGATACATCTTAGTAGAACCAGGATGCATAGAGTACGGGGTACTGTGGGCTTCTTCTAAAATATTCCTTCTTAGTTCCTCATCATTGGGGACGCAAAGGCGGTCTCCAAAATAGAGGATGCCACTATCTGATACTCGAAACTCTGAATTTTTTGCCTCTTGGATCCCCTGCTTGATCTTTTGGATTTCTGGGTCTTGACTTTGCTTTCTTTGTATATCCACAAGCAGGGTTGACTCTAGAGTCAATGCAGAAAGTTGCCCAATTATTACCTCGACTCCAAAATCCTTTATTTCTTTCTGAAGTGGTAGAGACAGTAATGATAGGGACATCAGTGCTGCACCGGATTTTCTGCTCAGTGCATCTGCCACTTTATTAGCTTTACCTGGGTGGTAGAGGATTTCACAGTCATAATCTTTGACCAACTCTAGCCACCTGCGCTGCCTCATATTCAGATCCTTCTGAGTGAAGAAGTACTTCAAACTCTGATGGTCTGTGAAGATCCTGCACTGCACTCCATACAGGTAGTGTCTCCAAAGCTTCAGTGCAAAAACCACAGCTGCTAGCTCAAGGTCGTGGGTAGGGTAATTCTTCTCATAGTCCTTGAGCTGTCTGGAGGCATATGCTATTACTTTACCATCTTGCATGAGGACAGCTCCAAGGCCCATCTTGGATGCATCACTGTAGATGTCAAAGGCCTTGTCACTCTCTGGAACAGTCAGGATGGGAGCACTGGTCAGTCTCTTCTTCAGCTCTAGAAAACTGTGCTCGCATTTATCTGACCATTCAAACTTCTTGTTCTTTCTGGTCAAGGCTGTGAGTGGAGAGGCTATCCTGGAAAAGTCCTCCACAAATTTTCTGTAATATCCTGCCAGGCCTAAGAAGCTTCTGATCTCACTGGCATTCTTGGGTCTACACCAGTTGCTGACTGCTTCTATCTTGGCTGGATCAACTTGAATGCCTTCTTTGGATACAATGTGACCTAGGAAAGTCACCTGATCTAGCCAAAACTCACACTTTGAGAATTTTGCATAAAGCTTCTCCTGCTGAAGGATCTGCAGCACTATCCTCAAGTGTGTAGCATGGTCCTCTGGAGTCTGTGAGTATATGAGAATATCATCAATAAATACAATGACAAATTTATCGAGATACTCCCTGAAGATGTGATTCATCAGCTCCATGAAGACTGCTGGAGCATTGGTTACTCCAAAAGGCATTACTACAAATTCGTAGTGGCCGTATCTTGTCCTGAAGGCCGTCCTGGGAATGTCACTTTCTTTAACCTTTCAGCTGATGATACCCAGAACGCAGATCTATCTTCGAGAACACTGTAGCCCCTTTGAGTTGATCAATAAATCATCTATTCTAGGAAGGGGTACTTGTTCTTGATGGTCACCTTGTTCAGGGCTCTGTAGTCTATGCCAGACGCATAGACCCATCCTTCTTCTTGACGAAAAGTACAGGAGCTCCCCAGGGTGAATGACTCGGGCGAATGAAGCCCTTGTCTAGTAGCTCCTGGAGTTGCTCTTGTAATTCCTTCAACTCTGCTGGAGACATACGATATGGGGCCTTCGAGACCGGACCGGTACCGGCACTAGCTCGATCTCAAATTCCACTTCTCTGTTGGGAGGTAGTCCAGGTAATTCTTCTGGGAACACTTCTGGATATTCGCAGACA
>JAGFNQ010000075.1:169181-212650 GCA_024364735.1 Boesenbergia rotunda | reverse complement strand
GCAGAAAGTTGCCCAATTATTACCTCGACTCCAAAATCCTTTATTTCTTTCTGAAGTGGTAGGACAGTGATGATAGGGACATCAGTGCTGCACAGGATTTCTGCTCAGTGCATCTGCCACTTTATTAGCTTTACCTGGGTGGGAGGATTTCACAGTCATAATCTTCCAACTCTAGCCACCTGCGCTGCCTCATATTCAGATCCTTCTGAGTGAAGAAGTACTTCAAACTCTGATGGTCTGTGAAGATTCTGCACTGCACTCCATACAGGTAGTGTCTCCAGAGCTTCAGTGCAAAAACCACAGCTGCTAGCTCAAGGTCGTGGTAGGGTAATTCTTCTCATAGTCCTTGAGCTGTCTGGAGGCATATGCTATTACTTTACCGTCTTGCATGAGGACAGCTCCAAGGCCCATCTTGGATGCATCACTGTAGATGTCAAAGGCCTTGTCACTCTCTGGAACAGTCAGGATGGGAGCACTAGTCAATCTTTTCTTCAGTTCTAGGAAGCTGTGCTCGCATTTATCTGACCACTCAAACTTCTGTTCTTTCTGGTCAGGGCTGTGAGTGGAGAGGCTATTCTGGAAAAGTCCTCCACAAATTTTCTGTAATATCCTGCCAGGCCTAAGAAGCTTCTGATTTCACTGGCATTCTTGGGTCTACACCAGTTGCTGACTGCTTCTATCTTGGCTGGATCAACTTGAATGCCTTCTTTGGATACAATGTGGCCTAGGAAGGCCACCTGATCAAGCCAAAACTCACACTTTGAGAATTTGGCGTACAACTCCTTCTGGTGTAAGGTTTGCAACACTATCCTTCAAGTGTTCTTCATGTTCCTTTCCGAGTCTTTGAATACACTAGGATATCATCAATGAAGGCAATGACGAACTTGTCCCAGAAAATCCCTAACACTCTATTCATTAGATCCATAAACGTCGCAGGGGCGTTTGTCACTCCAAAGGGCATGACCACAAACTCATAGTGCCATATCTTGTACTGAAAGCAGTCCTTGGCACATCACTCTCCTTCACTCTGAGCTGATGGTAACCTGATCGCAGATCTATCTTGGAGAACACTGTGGCTCCCTTCAGCTGATCAAATAAATCATCTATCCTTGGCAAAGGATATCTGTTCTTGATGGTTACCTTATTCAAAGCTCGATAATCTATGCACATTCGCATAGATCCATCTTTCTTCCTTGACAACAGTACAGGAGCTCCCCAAGGTGAATGACTAGGGCGGATGAAACCCTTGTCAAGCAGCTCTTGCAATTGTTCTTGTAATTCTTTCAGTTCTGCTGGTGCCATGGATAAGGTGCCTTCGAAATTGGGTTGGTTCCTGGGGCCAACTCAATTCAAACTCAATTTCCCGATTGGGAAGGGAGTCCTGGTAACTCTTCAGGAAACACCTCAGGATAGTCACAGACTACCCTCACTTCTTCTCTCTTCAATCCTTCTCCTTGACTTGCATCCACTATATGAGCTAGAAAACCAGAGCACCCCTTCTCTAACATTCTCTGAGCTTGTAAGGTAGATAGAACCTATTTATCTTTCTCCTTGGGTCTCCAATAAACTCAAATGAAGGTTCTGCTTCCGGTGTGAACTTGACTTTTCTCTTGCGGCAGTCTATAGAAGCATTATACTTGCTCAAGAAGTCCATTCCTAAAATGACATCGTAATCCTTCATTTCAAGGACTACCAAGTCACTGTAGAGCTCTCGGTTGGAAATCTAGATTGATACTGCCCTTAGCCTCTCAGTAGAGGCCATCACTTCCCCTGACGGTAAGGTTGTTAAGAACTTCCTCGTTCAACCTTCTGGTGGCCTTTATACTGTTTAAGTAGTGCTCAGTGATCAAAGCACTACTTATTAGTTCTTCGGAGGTTTGCAGCCTCTTAACACCGCTAGCCCCCTTTAACGCTATCTCAGGCCTTAACATCTTGAGCATTAGCCTAACTATCTCTTTTTCTGTGCTAACTAGCTCTGGGCACAGATGAGCTAACCGCTTAAACATCTTCACTGCTTCATCCACGGATAGTTCTCCTTGTCTGAACTCCGTGAATTCATCATAATGCTTGTTGGTTACTTGCATGTGAAAGTATTCTTCGAAGAACTCAGTCTCGAAGTCGGCCCATGTCATCTGGCTGACATTTCTCTTGGCCTTGACTCTCTTCCACTATATTCTAGCATCTCCCGTAAGGCAGAAAGATGCACACTTTATCTTCTCTACCTCATGCCAGTCCAGTAGCCCTACTATTCTTTCCAACGTTTTGAACCATGCTTAAGCATCCCATGGTTTGCTTGTGCCTGGGAAGTTCCCTGGCTTCAGTTTCTTCTACTGAATGAGGTACGCTTCTTGCCTTACCCCCCTTGCCGGACTACAGATGTAATCGATGGGTCTTCGATCACAACTGGTGCCACTACATTCGCCACCGGCGAGGTAATAATAACGACCTGCTAGTTAGCCATCCTAGTGGCAATAACTTGCTGTTGTTCTGCTAACTGTCTCTGTAACTGAGCCACCACGTCTAAGAGATTTGGTGGGGGTACTGACTCTGTTGCCTCTTGCCCTCTAGGAGCTTGCTCCTCGTTTTGGGCCTTTCTAGGACGTCCTCAAATGTATAACTTAACACTTAACGGTAATGTTCTCAAACTTGCTTTAGGATACAACAATACCTTGGTCTTGTTTCTCATCTCATTTCTTAGTCCTATAGCTCGTTCTTGGGCTTAGTAAGACCTTGGTCTTACTCAGAACTTTTATCGGACACCTTACATGCCGAAATCCTCCAAACCTTGTGTTTGGGCAAATCAAGACCTTGGTCTTGCTATACTAAGATCACAACATGAAGGACGTCCTCCACTCCTGCTGTGGGTGGTGTAGGGGCACTAGGTGCTGATTTGCCATCAGTGTGGCGATGGCCTTCTGTTGCTTTGAAATCTGAGCTTGTGTTTGAGCAATGACTGCCATCAGGTTTGGGCTGTTCTGTGCCAGGCTCATTGTTATCTTGAACTGGAGTTCTGTTCCTTGCATTA
This sequence comes from Boesenbergia rotunda, assembly GCA_024364735.1. Classification (NCBI taxonomy): domain Eukaryota; kingdom Viridiplantae; phylum Streptophyta; class Magnoliopsida; order Zingiberales; family Zingiberaceae; genus Boesenbergia; species Boesenbergia rotunda. Next base: position 209,625 of record JAGFNQ010000075.1, on the reverse strand, counting down.
GGAGCTCGGCCTCTTCTTGCCATCTTGATAATGCATAAGGGAACAAGAACTCACTACTACTTCTCTAGGTATAAACTTATCTTCTTACTTAGTATCCTAATGTCCATTCTAGGGATTAAACATGATTCCGTGATACTAAGGGATTAAACATGCTTCCTTGTTCTATGCACATGTGAGTAGTACTTAAGCATTTCTCTATACTGTAATTAAATAAAGGAGCAATAGAAAAACTGAAACTTAAAGCTTTCTTACTTGAAGACGGCAAGGTTGATGCTGATGTGTGTGTGATGCTGGAGAATGGGAACTGCTCTGATACCACCTGTAGCGACCCGCCTTCTCTGCCTTAGACGGATCGTTACTTTTGTCTACTTCTCGACTCTAATGCACGACTAAAAATGCGGAAATCTTTTTTTTTCTTTTTAATCTATCTAAGAATGATATTCTAACTTAAATAGTCATGCATGATACCATGTCACACTTTCATTCTCAAAAACTCGTAAAAAAATACTTATTGGAACTTGCCTCGCCCAACTCAGCTTACGGGTATCAGTCGACTGATACTGTACCAGTTGACTGATAAGTCTGAAACCTGTTTTCCAGATTCGAAGCCTTGTTTCAAAACTCCACCAAACCTATACTTTCGAGCCATATGAAATCATGACACCATTTCTATACTCTATACCAGTTTTCTAAACAATTTAGCCAATCAAAACGAATCCATAAACTTGAAATTAGGACTTTTGCGGAATTTAGCAAGTTATGAAAAATCTACATAGACTTTAAGCTAGAGTTTGTACCAAACTTAACTTCTAACCATTGAAACTCACCACACAAAATTCTGAAACATCCCTAAGGCATTATCAAATGAGAAAGCAACTTTTCTAAACATACTTAAGCAATAAAACTTGATTCAAAGGGAAATTAATACTATCTTGGCACATGCATCTATTTCTCTAACAAAGTATCAATATTTCAAACTACTCACACTTCTACTCATCCAATGCAATCATAAGGATATGTATGCTAAATGAAATGACATGGAATCTTTACTCTAAGAAATTGAGCATGTAAAACTATCCAAAGCTTAAATGTTCGCTAAACTCCATAAAGCAAGAACTTGAAATTTGAATAAACTAAAACATTGTAATTCAAATAACTAAATTGTCTCGTCTCAAGGATCTCTCCAAAATCAGCCACCACACACACTTTACTCAGCACCGCCTCGTCGCCTTCCTTCAGAATTGCTTGCCTTTACCTTTATCTGCAGTAAGAGGAAATGCAACTAGTAAGCAAAAAGCTTAGTAAGTACTATCTAGCTCACAAAATCTCGAAATGTGCAAACATGCTTCTTGATTAATATGAAATCATATGAGATACTTATATGCTTGAAAGAAAACTAAGAACATGTATAACTCAAAACATGCATACTCAAGCATTAATAAATCTCAATTTACTTTTCTTGGCTCAACTTGAAACTTTAGTTATTCTTTAACTTTTTGAAAACTCTTTAAACTTTAGAAACTTTGCTAAAGCATATACTTGAAAATAATAATCACTTGGATCCACTGAAGACGTAAGTACCATCTCATGCGCGTTCCCTAAAAGGTTGGGGTAGCGAGCCACCAATCCTAATAGAGCAGACCTTGGTCTACCAGGGCCAAGACCTTGGAATTGGACACCTGGATTTCTTTAACGACGCCCTTGGACACCGGGTACTGGCCTTAGAAAATAAAATAGCTTTTCTTTCTTTTCTTTCTCATCTGTAAATGCCTTGGCATTTTCTCGAGCACCTTGCGTGCTAAAATCCCTAAGTTTTGACTTTTGGGGATTTCTTAAGGCCTTGGCCTTTTCTTTTCTTATCTTTATCTTCTCTTTTCTTTTCTCATAACTTTCTTAGCCCCTAATCTCACATAGGGTGCTTAATCAAACTTATACAAGCATATAATGAACTAAGATCACAAGCAAAAACTTAAACAAAAAGGAAATTTCTCTTTTAAAAACTTTTAAGGGAAATTATTGCGGAAAAACCGCCTCTTACTGCAGGTGAGCAGTACTTACATTGATATCTTAGACTTACTACCAAGATTGACGTCTAGGGCTCGGGAGAAACTTGAGATCTCGGAGAATTCTTCGCGCCTACGCATTCCTCTCGTCGCGGGGATCCCGAATATAGGAATATCTCTCGGAGGAGAACCTTGGCCGGCCCCCTTGGCCTTGGTGTTGGTTGGCGTCGCCCAAGAGAGGAGAAGGGAGGCTGTCTCGCGCGGCTAGGGTGAGGAAGAGAGAAAACCAAAAATCCAATTTCCTCTCTTAACTTATCTATTTATACTATCTTAATAGAAAGAATCGTAACTACTCTATAACTATATTTCTCTCCATCTTTCGTTGTGCTTGATACCCTAGCCCAGCCGGTCGCGCTCGCGCCTGGTCTCCTGGTGGTCGCGGGTTCGAATCCCCTGCTGTCCTTAAACGTTTTTCCTTTTTTAAATATACTAAACGGACTCGGAAAATTCTATAAAAATATTCTAAAAATCCCTAAAAATATCTAGAATATTTCTAAATCATTTTTAATAATTCTAAGGACTCTAAGAAATAAAAATGGGAATTTTGGGGCGTTATACCCGGAGAGCCAAGAAGGATTTGCTTCACAGCCAACTCCAAAACCTCACCATGGGAGAAAATGAAAAGGTAAGTGAACTCCATGGACGGTTTAAAGAAGTGTTGAATGACCTCCACTCCATCAATGAAAAGGTAGAAAACCGGGATCTAGTAAGGTTAGTTCTAAAAGTTTTTCCAAGGCATACATTGTGGTCATCCATGGTGGATGCCTACAAGGTTTCCAAGGATCTTTCCTTAGTTAAGTTAGAAGATCTATTTTGTGAAATGGAATTACATGAGATCTCTAACCAAGGCTCCGAAGAGAAAGGGGTTGCTTTTGTGGCAGGAAAGGAGGAGAAGCGCACCCATCACTTTGCTTTCATGGCACTAGAGGAGTCAAAGGAGGAAAGTGATGATGAATCAAGTAGCTCCTCAACCGTGCCTTCATCATCCTCGGATGATGAAGAGGTAATCACTCCCGAGTTAGATAAGTGCTATAGAGCTATCGCATGTTTAACTAAATTGTTAAAGAAATCAAAGAATAAGGTTAAGTCATTGAAATTGGAAGTAGAACATTTAAAAACCTCTAAGGATGAGGTAATTGATGACTTACATGTTAAGACCCTTGAGAATGACAATAAGGACTTAAAGAGCAAAGTTGAAAATTTCACTTTGGGTATTATTATACTTAGTTATTCGGCACAGAATACAAAGTAAGTATAATAACCAAACATGTCTTTATTAATGATAGAATATGATACAAAATGCCCCTAGTCAATCATCACATAATTGGCTCTAGGACTCCTACTAATACTTTGGGCAGATGCGCAGCAAAATAACACCTATAAAGTCCAATAGAGGACTCAAAAATACAATACTGCAGCAAGTGCAACACGAATACAAGTCCATAACAATGACAATACTAAACAATAGGTATGTTGTAAAGGTAATAAAAACGGGTGGAAGTACCCAAAGCTGGAGTTGTAGAGACTTGGGACTGGCAACTAGGCTCCCCTTGATGACCTATCAACCCGAAAACAAAAATATTGTGACGGGTGGTGAGTCCAAGTAAACTCTGTAGGTATGGAGAAAGATATGCAAGGCATAATAAATGTTGATGCAGTCTAACCCTGATTGTTGTTTTGGTGTTGACACCGATTTAAGTTTTGATTTATGTCTGGTTAAACGCATGGGGATTAAGTCCTAGTCGCGGACTGGGCACGAAATCCTAGCTTGGAGGGCTAGGTGAAAAGTCCTAACTTGGAGGGTTGGGTGAAAAGTCCCAGCTTGGAGGGCTAGGTGAAAAGTCCCAACTTGGAGGGTTAGGTGAAAAGTCCCAACTTGGAGGGTTAGGTGAAAAGTCCTAGCTTTGAGGGCTGGTGAAAAGTCCTAGCTTGGAGGGCTAGGTGAAAAGTCCTAACTTGGAGGGTTGGGTGAAAGTCCTAGTTTGGAGGGCTAGGTGAAAAGTCCTAACTTGGAGGGTTAGGTGAAAAGTCCCAACTTGGAGGGTTAGGTGAAAAGTCCTAGCTTGGAGGGCTAGGTGAAAAGTCCTAACTTGAAGGGTTGGGTGAAAAGTCCTAGCTTGGAGGGCTAGGTGATGAAATCCTGGTGAGTGAAGCCAGGTCCTAGCTTGGGAAGCTAGGTTGAAGTCCCAGTGAGTGAGACTGGGCACGGAGTCTTGGTCCGGGGGACTAAGAACGAGTCAGAGAAGGGCTGGAGGCTTGTTCTCGTGACTTAGAATGGATTTGACCTTGCCTGGATCGGTCTGGTAACCGATCAGGGAAGTTGGCACGAAGTTCACTCCTGGATCGGTCTGGTGACTGATCAGGGCACAGCCTGATTGGTCTAGGGACCGATCTGGAGTGTGCAACAGACTTCTGGATAGGTCTGTGGACCGATCTGGAGTGTGCAGCAGATTGCTGGATAGGTCTGTGGACTGATCTGGAGTGTGCAGCAGAATGCCAGAACGGTCTGGTGACCGATCAGGGAGAGAACAAAAACCTTGGTTGGATTTTGTTTAGCCCCAGATCGGTCTGGTGATCGATCCAGAATGCCAGAACGGTCCGGTGACCGATCCACGACCTAGGATAAGATGTCCGCGATTACTGTTTTCTCACAGTGGACCGATCAGGCTTAAGCTTGATCGGTCAGTGCCTATCCTGATCGGTCTGGTGACCGATCAGGCCTCACTCTGATCGGTCAGGTGACCAATCAGTAGCTGTAACTTTAATTCGAAATCACTGTCAAACGCTCTGATCACGTCTGTTTTCTCTGCCGATTCTCTGATACACTGTTGATATGTTTTGATATGCATTGCTAAGCGTCTGTTGGAGTGTGCAGGTGATACATGAGGATTCAAATACTCAAGGAGGGTCAATGGAGGACTTTCTATGGAGCAGGTTTGGATCTATTGTGTTTTCAGGTCTCAACGGCGTCTGGCGCAACTGTCAACTGACGAAGGCGTGGCTGGCAACTGACGGAGGCTCAGCTGGAGGAGTGTCTAGTGGATTGAGTGCTCAGAGAGGTCAATGGGTCAAGGTGTGAGTCAGTGGTGCTGATGGAGCTGGCGACGTTGAGCAGGAGCTTAAGCGACGAATCTGGAAGCAGAGGAGCGGAAGTGAACAAGATAGAAACTTGGGAAGTTTGGCTGGGCTGTGTTCGAGCTCTTTGTTGTTTTGTGCTTAAGCGTTCTACTACATCCTTGTGAGATCTGAGTGAGCATTTCTTCTTGTGTGATCTCCTGTACTCAAGTTCCATCATCCGTGAGATCTGTGGAGAGGTTTCTCCACCGAGAAGGAGCCTCTATCTTATCTGGGTTCACCGGGGCTTGATCTGCCGACGATCAAGGGATCGCCCACCTTACGGGCATGCCAAGGAGTAGGGGCAAGTTATCCCCGAACCTTGTACATCCTCGTCTTAGCGACTGTGTTGTTTGTTTTTTAGTTACTGCATTTCTGTTTCTGCTGTTAAAATTGTATTGCTTCCGCTGCGGCTAACTTAAGTGCAGAAAGATTTCAAAGGATGAGTTTTTGTGTCTGGCTATATTCACCCCCCCTCTCTAGCCATCCAAGGTCCAACAATAAATAGTTGAATAAGCTATACAAAAACACTAGGATACAACCTCAACTGAAATATCAGAATATGCAAAACTGAAAGTACTAAATAAATGTACATACCATAAAATATCCTATAATGAATAATATAAGGCTCGTATCATACAAGCAGGTGTAGGGACATCAAACCAAACACATAATATCTCCTGTATGTGCATGCTAAACATATGCAACAAACAAATGCAGCAATCACAATTAAATACACAATGCATCATATGCATATGATGCAATGATATGATCACCCCTGAATCATATAAGGCTCGTATCATACAAGCAGGTGTATGGACATCAAACCAAACACATAATATCTCCTGTATGTGCATGTCAAACATATGCAACAAAAAAATATAGCAATCACAATTAAATACACAATGCATCATATGCATATGATGCAATGACATGATCACTCCTGACGCCAATCAGGCCACCGAGACATGTCATATGTATCAGCCGAGTGGGTAGACCTGTGACACTGTATACACTCTGCCATCACTGCTCCTGAGTGACCGAGTGGACAGGATGCTGGTGGAGCTATCGCTCCGCCTCATGTACATATAGGAGAGATATCTCTCTCATCTCCTCTGGTCTATGGAAAGAGGGATCCCTGCCTGCTACTACGTCCCGGAACCACTACTCCTGAGCTGCCAAGCGGAGCAGTACAGAGCAAATTGCACACACCCAATGGTATTTACTAACCCATGAGTGGTTGTGTGTGCAGAGCATGTAGCAGACATCAGTCTCAACCACATGGGAGTCGTTGATCGCCGGCATGCAACAATACAGGGATAGTGCATAACTCTAACTCATCTAACCCCTACCAGGTCACCAATACATACCTCAACCTAACATGTACAGGTCGAACACATATATCATAATCTAATCACCGTTCATCTAGATGCACATGCAAGTACAACTAAAATCAATCAATGCAACCATACAGTGGATACTACTATATCTACATACACATACTCACACAAATGCTATACAAAATCAGATATCAATAAGAACGAGACTATATAGACGAAAATTAGATCATCTTAAAGATCAAGCAACATGTATCAAGCAGGATAGCAATGGTAGCAAATTTAAGGTAAATAAACCTACTGCATTAAAAGTAAATAGTCATGCATAAAGGTAGAGTGGATCTAAAGAAACAAACAAGAAGTATCCGCCTTTATTTATAGATTGTAAAGAATTGACCCCCGTCTAAATGCTGGCATCAAACTAGGGTCCTGCATTAACATGTATAATTTAGCTAGTTATGTATAGAACAAGTAATTAAATTAAATCCTAAAACCAATTAAGATGAACCCCCAATCGATTAGATTATTAATAAATCAAAGTTAATGATTAACTTCGATTAATCTCAATTCCTTAGGTTACAATTGATCTAACTCATCAGTAACCCTAATCTAATCCATCCCAATGATTAGATTAGGTTTAGCCATAGTAACACCTCTAATTCCACATCAACTCTAATCCCCAACCAATTAACCAGCCAAGTTAAATCCATTATCCTCTTATTGGTTCATCAATTAGTTTAATCACCAATTCATACCATAAATGATCAATTACACCAATCCATCCAAATCCAATTCAAATCCACACCTAACCATCCCACAGCAGAAGTAGAAGAACACCAAAATCAGAATCCCACAATAGCAATGGGAGAATCAACACAAGATCACCATTCCATCCAAATCGATACAAAGAGATTAGAACTTATCCCTCACAATTCCAGCCACACCAACTCAAACTCACTGATCTAAACACCACTCCTATGCATCACACATCAGAGTAGATCAACCACACCTTTAGAATCTCAATGAAGCTCATGGCATAAACAAGGATCAAGCAAACAGATTAAAGCTATCACTGATTCAAATCGAATAAAGTCATTCCATTACAGTGATCAAACTTCACCATTTTCTCATATTGTTTGAATCAAATTTCAAAATCTAAATCCAAGAACATACACCCATACACAAACAACCTCAACAAAAAAAGAAAACAGAACCATCTAATCCCAACATCAAGCATAACTCACCAGATCATATGCCCTTCAAGAAGAACATCTCATTTGGATTGAAAACTGGGACAAAACTTCTCAAGAATGAAATCACAACAACCAATTCCAATCTAGATCCAACAACACAAATCAGAAAACAAGTTCATCCTTCTAATCCAAGCTAATTAATCAATAATAGGTTTGCTATCAAAAGTGTAACTCCGAGTAGATCAAGATTAGAAGTTACTCAGACTGAATTGCTATAGATAACACTAATCCAACACAAAGCTCACCTTGAGATGCGTCACCAGTAGCCTCCTTGTTTAGATCCAGATCCAAACCAAGATCAGTGATGCAAGTAGATGATACCATAAAGTGATCTTCCTCTTCGTAGAAGAAACTCCAACTCGTGATCTACCTCAACAACCAAGGGAAACTCATCGCATCATCATGTGACTGGCACAAGGGGTACAGCTGCGGCGGCAATGCTCCATCGAGGGAGAGGGAAAGGTTGCCGCCAAGGGTTCTAGAGGAAGAGAGCTAAGTTGTCGACTCTGGCGATAACACTGAGGGAAGATGGTCCCTTGACAAAGAGGAGCTTCGAGGATGTCGCTGAGATGAAGATCGGGGCACCGATCAATCAAGGAGGAGAGGAGGTGCTCCCCAGCCTTAGAGCACGACCAAGAGAGGAGAACGGCTTGGCGTCAGGTGGAGAAGAGTAGGCGGAGAGGGGGAAGTCGGGCGAAGAGCTTGTGTGCGTTCACCAGAGTTGCGTTGGTAGGTTTTGGTTGGCTTTGTGCGAAGGAAAGGAGAAGAGGGATTTATGTGCGGCCATTTTGCACATTAGCCCTCCAAGTTTAGCCTATCTAGATTTAGCCCTTAACTTTAGGTTTTATGCAATTTAGTCCCTCGCCACTTTGGTTTATTAACACTATCCCCTCCATAGTTTTGGTTTCCAACCAATTTAACCCTTAACTTCGATATTGGGTCTTGGAACCCTAAATCTCCTCCAAAAAATTTTTTAAAAATGTTCTGGGCCGAGTTTGAAGGGTAGATTTAATATTCTCTCCCACTAACAAAAATTTAGTCCCCAAATTTCATCATAAACCATGACACTACTAGCAAACCATATGTAGTACTAATACCGTATAAGTGCGCTCCAATTGTCTGTCAATCTACGAACACACAACTCTACCAAAACGGATCTATATACTAATGGACCAAAGGAAACTTTGCTCGAATCCGAAGATGGAACACAACCTTTAACCAATATGATACTCAGAGCTGTATCCCGTAGTCTGGAAATCTCCCGGTGGTATATCTATACCCAAAAGATCCAACAGGTCCATCCCACGAATCGAAAGGAAATACATAGATTTGGTTAATCGATCATTACCTAAATTTTCTCATGCATCTTCCATAACCCTACGTACTTCGAAGACAAGTCTGGAAGTCGAGACGCTCACTGTCGATTATAAGCCCACTACGACATCGCTGCGTTAAACTAAGGTGCTACCTTCACTTACCGACATTCCAGTGGTCGAGATACAAGATCCTCAATGTCTTTCTCGTGTCATTCCGCCAACAGGAACATTTTAAATCCCTACACACTCGGGTACATCCTGGGTGAATCGCAAATCCAAATCGATGTGCCTCCTATAGTAAATTGTCCTGAACAAGATATGACTTAGGACCAAACTATCTATTACGGAATAAAATATCCCGCACTCAGCCAAAGCACTCCACCAACTGCTCTAAGGCTACCCTTCCTTGAAGATGTTGAGAGTAGTAATCTCCGGCCTGAGTCTTCCTGATCCTATCAACAACAGTGTCGAAACAATTCAGGACACCAATATGTACTCAAACTCCCTCATTTGGGAACATTTTCTTCCCCCAACCTTGAATCTGTCAAGATATCAATTGGGAATCGTTAACCAATCAATCCATGAACCCTAAGGGTGCGTTTGGTTGGGGATTATCTTTGATAACCTTAATTATCCATCCAAAGTTATCAACGAAAATCTTGTTTGGTTTACATAATCAACGATTCCCAAGTAATGCTTGATGCCCGACACGTCAGCAAAAGGGGCATGCAACCCGGAATCGAAAAACCTTAAGAAAGTAAGGTTTTTCTTGATTCCAGGGTTATGAAACATATCATTCCAAAATTATCCTCCAATATTTACATTTAAGACGAAAATAACCATTACAATTTATTAAACTCCGGAAGCATTATTCACGAACGGCGACTGACAACAGCCGGTGACCGACGACTGCCAGGAGCTAGCGGCCGGCCACCGACGACCGCCGGTGGAGGTCGGCGATCGGCGCCGATCGCCGACGGTCGGCGTCGACACATTGCCGTCGGTCGCCGGTGTTGGACACCGACTGCCGATGGGGACACCGACGATCGACTTCGACGTCGATGTCAACGTCGACGTCAGTGTCGCCGACAAATATTTTTTTAATTTAATATTTTAATTAAAATTTTAATAAATTAAATAAAAATATAAAATAAATTTAATTTATAAAATAATAAAATTATCTAAACAAATTCTAAAAGATAATACGGTAAAATATTATATTATGTTATAGACTATTACCTCCAAACAAACAATATTTTATTTGATTACCTAAATTAAACCAAACAACTTTAGGTTATGTTTCATTTCCCTTTACCTTGGTTATGTGATTACTTAGTAATCACATAACTAAGGTTATATATGATAACTTGAACCAAACACACCCTAAGAGATACCAATCTCAAGTGATGGCTAGATTCTTGGTATGCCCATACGACATCACCAAGAACTCGTAGCGTTCGTACCGTACGAAGATTATCATCCTCTATCCTAGAATGATACATAGGTCAACTCTACTCAGAACCATAATCCACTATCCCTCCATCAATGTTCGTAGTGCAAAACATACTGTAGGACCGGTGCCGTCGATAGAGGGGGGGGGTGAATATCGATCGGGAAAACTTTTCGGAAATCTTTCGGATCTTTCGTTCTAGACTTAGAGTGTTAGCGCAGTGGAAAATAAATAGAACGAAGAAAAGCAATACAAAGGACACGTGGGAATTTTACTTGGTTCCCGACCCCCCAGGGTCAGTACATCCAAGGCCTATGCACGGGAACGCCCGTCCACTATTGGTCTCCTTTCCGGACTTTTCGGAGGCGGAGAAACCCGACTTACAGTGCAATATTACAAGCAATAATATAGAAATTAAGTACAGTAATTTAAAAAGCAAACCAACGAAACCAAGTTTGAAGCTCGGCCGATCTGGACCTCCGAAGTGCCGCGCACCTCCTCCTGGAGCCTCCCGGTCGTAGAGCCTCGTTTCTAGCGCGTTGTCGTCGGTCAGAATGCTCGGAATGGTTCTTGGAAGTCGTGTCTGAAGCTGAGGGGTCGAAGCCCCTTATATAGGCCTCCTAGGGGCACCCTAGACGCTGGGGGCGCCCCGGAAGACTCGGTCAAACCTTATCCTTGCGCCTACTTCGTCGGAGCTGATAACAGCGTTGACCAGGGCGCCCTGGTCAGTCGGGGCACCCTCTTGATGGCTTATCTATGTTTTGGGTTCGAAACTGCAAATACAGCTTTGAACCAAGGCGCCCCGGACGCTCAGGGCGCCCTGCTTGACACCTGTTCTGCCTGCTTCACGTTTACTGCAGTTTTACACTTGGCTTAGGGCGCCCTGGCTGTTCAGGGTGCCCTGGTTGGTGAGGGCGCCCTCCTTGATGGGGGCGCCCTCCTTAAAGCCTTCAAATGGGTTTTTGAGCTTGCTTTGTCTCCGGTTCTTGTTACCTGCAAGATACACAAACACAAAGCATATATACATATAATATTAGGCTTAAGGACTTAGTTCGGACTTCAGATTTGCACGAAACCCTAGGTTGAACCGGCACGAGTTCCTATCCCCGAGAACTCACCCTTCACCTACTCCTTTCAGGAGACGGTTGCCACCCAGCCCTTCGGGTGGACTTTTACTTAGCTTCCGATTACTACGGATCTCGAGACGCCCAAACCCTGACCCGTCTCTACTCCTGTCCTTAGTCATCGCTCAGCTAAGTTGCTTAGTCCCTCGGACCAAGTCTTCATTTCCTAGCAGTCCATCGCCAGGTGCCTAGCAGCCCTTCGCTAGGTCTTTGTTACCAAGCGGTCCTTCGCCTGGTGCCTAGCAATCCTTCGCTAGGTCTTCTATGCCTAGCAGCCCTTCGCTAGGTGCCTAGCAGCCCTTCGCTAGGTCTTCTATGCCTAGTAGTCCTTCACTAGGTGCCTAGCAGTCCTTCGCTAGGTCTTAGGGTTACGATACCTAGCAACCCTTCGCTAGGTGCCTAGCAGCCCTTTGCTAGGTCTTGAGGTTTCGATACCTAGCAACCCTTCGCTAGGTGCCCAGCAGCCCTTTGTTGGGACTTAGAGTTTCAATGCCTAGATTAACTAGGACTTTTCTTCAACTAAGGTGACTTCTCTCTTACTCCCCTTTGTCTATTTAGTGTATCACTGACTTAAGTATATTGTCAAACATTAAAACACTTAAAGCGGAATATCATTGATGCAACTTGCACCAACAATCTCCCCCTTTTTGATGTTTGACAATAACTTAAGTTAGATTGGTTTAAGGGGCTAACTTACTATCCTTGGGGTAAAAATGAAAAAGATAAAAAATGATATAAATTTTGAAACTACATTTTTGATCTTTGGGGAAATTTCTATCTTAAGCACACATCTCTCCCCCTTTGTCATACATCAAAAAATAAAATACTTGCACCAACATTAAAAACCTTTGGTTCTTTTTGAAAATACTTAGTGCAAAAAATTTTGAAACCATTGTATTTTGAATAATATATTGCAAAAATTATGTAATTGTTTGAAAAATATAAGTACCTTTGAAAATATATTGAATTTTTGAATAAGTAAGTACTTTTGGAAAATGCATAACTTTTGAAAGAATGTTATTTTGGAAAATATAAATACTCTTGGCAAAGATGAGACTTTGAAAAATATAAGTAATTTTTGAAGCATCATATTTTACTTGACTAGGATTTTTTTCCAGTCTGACACAATCCTAGGAAACCTTGTTAACTACAAGGACATTTTCCTAAGTGTCCTGGACATTCTCCAACTCAAGTAAACATTATTTCAAAAATAATTTCATAAGTCACACAAATTTTAACAAATAGAATAATAGTATTTTGAAAGACTTAGATTTTGAAAATATGAAAACATGTTATTAAATAAGTCTTTTAATTTGACCTCCCCCTAAACTTGACCCAGTCCCGGGAAGCTTGTTGAACACAAGTACTCTTTCTTTGAGTCTTAAGGTTTGAATCAGATCAAAAGAATAATAATTTTCAAAATGATTTAAAACTTGTTAGACTCCCCCTAAATTTGACACGTCCTAGGAGTCCATGAAGATCATAAAGTGGACCTTTCCTCTGTGTCTTTAGGGTTTATCAAAGTCAAAGAACCGATAATTTTTAAGTAGATAAATTTTGAAGCCACAATTTGGAAAGAAGATAATTTTGGAAACATATGTAATGCAAATTAAGGTGCAGTTTTCGAAAAATATTTTTAATAAAAAGAACAAAACACTCCCCCTGAATCCAACATCGTTTGACTTTATCTAAGTGTCTTAAGGAACTTTAGTGTTGTCCTAAGAGGCTTGTGTCTAATAGAGTGAGTCAAACAATTTTTGAAAAGATATGTTTTTGGAAAATGTATAATATATATAATCAAACAGACAAGCATGAATTCCATAAAAACATTATTATGTTGAAGCACTATTTTGAAAATATATTTTTAGAAAAATATTCTAATGATTTTGAAAAACAATTTTGAAAAATATTTTTCAATTTATTAGTCCTTAACATCTCACCTATTTTAGATGTATCAATACAACAAGCATGATTGCCTTATAGGTGTATTGTGAGATGCTTAATTTATTTTTCTTAATTTATTAACTCTAAGAATTAATTGAAGCTTGTGTTAGATTTGAATTTGACAAGAAGTAACTTGAATTTGAATTTCAAAAATTGGCTTCTAGGTCTTGGCGAGGCACTAGGCCTTCTTTGGCCGTAGCCTTATGGGATCATCCACCCTTTCCTTGACAAAGCCTTTTAATGAAATTTCATTTTCAAAAGTACTTCTTGAAAAATTCTGGTCTAACTAGTTTGAGTTTTGGATCGGTAGCTTCGGCTAGTTTCACCAGTCTAAAGAGACCAAGTATACTTGATCTTATTAGAGTTGGCTTCCCTAACGTACTATCATCTCACCGCCACCCAATACTAGGTTGATCAAGTTTCAATTATTCTTTTTCCTATAGCCGTTCTAATATATGCATAAAATTTAAATATGCATGACATGTCATATATTTTAAAAGAATAGCAAATGCATGTCATGGCAGTTATGCATGAGTCAAACAAGTCAAATAATTTTATTTAAGTTTCTAAAATGTATCAAATTCCCGATTTGATACATGTCGAGTGAACCCGCGAATATGTCAACCCACTTTGACATATTTAATGTTATTAATTTTAATTGTTACACTTTGGGTAAAATTTTACTTTAGTTTGAGTTTACGTTATTTAAGATTTTAGTTGGATTCAGGTTAATTACGAATTAATTGAGGTTGAATTAATTAGAAATTAATTGATTATCATTAAACTTAAATTAAGTGAAGTTTTAATTTGGATTCAACTTAATTTTACTTTGAATTTAATTCGAATTAAATTGATTTAATTAAGATTTAATTTAGGTTTAATTTGAATTTAATTGAATTATTTGAATTAATTCGAATTTAGTTGAATTTAGTTGAATTATTTGAATTAATTTGAATTTAATTCAATTATTTGAATTAATTCGAATTTAATTGAATTATTTGAATTAATTCGAATTTAATTAAATTTAATTGAATTATTTGAATTAATTAATTCGAATTTAATTAAGATTTAGTTTAAATTTAATTAGGATTTAATTAAGATTTAATTTGAATTTAATTAAGAATTAATTTGAATTAAATTAATATTTAATTCGAATTTAATTAAGATTTAATTTGAATTTAATTAAGATTTAATTTGAATTTAATTAATATTTAATTTGAATTTAATTAATATTTAATTTGAATTTAATTAAGATTTAATTTGAATTTAATTGAATTATTTGAATTGATTCGAATTTAGTTGAATTTAATTGAATTATTTGAATTAATTCAAATTTAGTTGAATTTAATTGAATAATTTGAATTAATTTGAATTTAATTGAATTATTTGAATTAATTAATATTTAATTTGGATTAATTTGAATTTAATTTGAATTAAGGTTATAATGATTAATTAATAATTGTGGGTTTAAATTCATCATTTTCATTATTTCGAAAATTTCTTCTTCATCTTTATCTTTCTTTTCAAGTTTTTCTAATAATTTTGATTTATTTGAATTTTTGTAATTTTTATTGATTATGGCCTTTATCTTAGAAAATTCTATCTCCTCCTCAAGATTAGATTTTTCAATATTCTCACAGTAGGTGGAGTAAATTGGGCCACTAGTTAAAGTTTTGTAATAATCTTCAATATTATCTATAATTAAATTATTATCTAGAAGAAAATTATCTTCATTATCCTTGGAATTATCCTCAGATATATTTTCAATATTTTCCAGACATTCAGAATTAATCTCTAGATTATCCTTAGAATTAATTACTGGATTATCTTTAAGATTTTCAGATTCAGATTCAGATTTGTACAATGGATTTTCAAATTTGAATCTGTAATTATCTAAAGAATTTTCAGATTTAGAATTATCCTTAAGATTTTTGAATTCAAATTTATCCTTAGGATTTTCAAATTTGAATTCGAATTTATCCTTAGGATTTTCGAATTCGAATTCGGGATTAATTTCAGATTTAAAACTAGAATTAATTGTATCATTATCTGTAGAATTATAAGAGTTTATTTTAGATTTAATATCAGAATTAATTTTATCAATTATTGAATTGGTATTAATAATTAAATAGTTAATTTTGGATATTTTAATCATATCCGTATTTTCTAATTTTTCATGCAAAATATTTAATCTACAATGCAGTAAATTTAATTTTTCAGAAAAATTAACTGAATTATCTAAAGACAGTGCAGGATATTGTAAGACTTTTGGAATGTAAATCTTACGTACCTTCGCCGGACACTTATTTTTGTAGTGCCCGTATTTCTCGCATTTGAAGCATCTGATGTGATTTTTGTTTTTCCGGACTTCTGGCGCTGGTACCCCCTTTGCCGCCGGTGATGTAGACCGAATCTTACGAGTAGGGCACTGATTTTTGTAGTGCCCTCTCTCCCTGCACGTGAAACAAATAATATGCAATTTAAAATTAGACATTAAAAAAAATGTACCTGATTCACCCCTGGGCTCCCCCTCAACTCCTGGCGTCGTTGCTCCGTCGGCGGTTAGTCCGGTGAAGAGCGGCTCGGCTCTGATACCAATTGTAGGACCGGTGCCGTCGATAGAGGGGGGGTGAATATCGATCGGGAAAACTTTTCGGAAATCTTTCGGATCTTTCGTTCTAGACTTAGAGTGTTAGCGCAGCGGAAAATAAATAGAACGAAGAAAAGCAATACAAAGGACACGCGGGATTTTTACTTGGTTCCCGACCCCCCAGGGTCAGTACATCCAAGGCCTATGCACGGGAACGCCCGTCCACTATTGGTCTCCTTTCCGGACTTTCCGGAGGTGGAGAAACCCGACTTACAGTGCAATATTACAAGCAATAATATAGAAATTAAGTACAGTAATTTAAAAAGTAAACCAACGAAACCAAGTTTGAAGCTCGGCCGATCTGGACCTCCGAAGTGCCGCGCACCTCCTCCTGGAGCCTCCCGGTCGTAGAGCCTCGTTTCTAGCGCGTTGTCGTCGGTCAGAATGCTCGGAATGGTTCTTGGAAGTCGTGTCTGAAGCTGAGAGGTCGAAGCCCCTTATATAGGCCTCCTGGGGGTGCCCTAGACGCTGGGGGCGCCCCGGAAGACTCGGTCAAACCTTATCTTTGCGCCTACTTTGTCGGAGCTGATAACAGCGTTGACCAGGGCGCCCTGGTCAGCCGGGGCGCCCTCATGATGGCTTATCTATGTTTTGGGTTCGAAACTGCAAATACAGCTTTGAACCAAGGCGCCCCGGACGCTCAGGGCGCCCTGCTTGACACCTGTTCTGCCTGCTTCACGTTTACTGCAGTTTTACACTTGGCTCAGGGCGCCCTGGCTATTCAGGGCACCCTGGTTGGTGAGGGCGCCCTCCTTGATGGGGGCGCCCTCCTTAAAGCCTTCAAATGGGTTTTTGAGCTTGCTTTGTCTCGGTTCTTGTTACCTGCAAGATACACAAACACAAAGCATATATACATATAATATTAGGCTTAAGGACTTAGTTCGGACTTCGGATTTGCACGAAACCCTAGGTCGAACCGGCACGAGTTCCTATCCCCGAGAACTCGCCCTTCACCTACTCCTTTCAGGAGACGGTTGCCACCCAGCCCTTCGGGTGGACTTTTACTTAGCTTCCGATTACTCTGGATCTCGAGACGCCCAAACCCTGACCCGTCTCTACTCCTGTCCTTAGTCATCGCTCAGCTAAGTTGCTTAGTCCCTCGGACCAAGTCTTCATTTCCTAGCAGTCCATCGCCAGGTGCCTAGCAGCCCTTCGCTAGGTCTTTGTTACCAAGCGGTCCTTCGCCTGGTGCCTAGCAATCCTTCGCTAGGTCTTCTATGCCTAGCAGCCCTTCGCTAGGTGCCTAGCAGCCCTTCGCTAGGTCTTCTATGCCTAGTAGTCCTTCACTAGGTGCCTAGCAGTCCTTCGCTAGGTCTTAGGGTTACGATACCTAGCAGCCCTTCGCTAGGTGCCTAGCAGCCCTTCGCTAGGTCTTGAGGTTTCGATACCTAGCAACCCTTCGCTAGGTGCCCAGCAGCCCTTTGCTGGGACTTAGAGTTTCAATGCCTAGATTAACTAGGACTTTTCTTCAACTAAGGTGACTTCTCTCTTACTCCCCTTTGTCTATTTAGTGTATCACTGACTTAAGTATATTGTCAAACATTAAAACACTTAAAGCGGAATATCATTGATGCAACTTGCACCAACACATACATCATCTACTCCTAAACAACAGGAGCTACCAATAAGTCCATACTAGAGATTAGTGATTTAAAGGTCATCCGCTGACAACCATCTACAACCTATCACACTTAACCTAACCAACGTCAGGACGCTCAACCATAAGACCACTGCGCCCAGTCTATAATCGGATCCTCAATCGTATAACGTCAAATCCATAAACATCTCCCATGTATCACCAATTAATGATATCCTAAACATCACAAGTCATACATATATATCCTCCAATAGACCGTCAAAAGTTATCATACCTCATGTCCATCACTATGGCATTCTATAGGCTAATATCAATAACAAACTTCTAAGTAATCAACCACAGAAAGATCATATATCTACCAAATGATCCATCAAAAAGCTACATATCCGGAAATCGGGTTTCACGATATCCACCAATAGAGACTCAAAATACTACACATCATAGAATTCATCACTTTCAATCCACCTCTCAACACCCACGAAGAAATCCGAGGTGATATCAACTCTATCATCTTGACCACTAGAGAGTCCACGGTGGGGGCATAACCACTGACAACCAGTAAACATACTTTGACCTCCTGATTAATGTCCAATACCTTTCGGAAGGTAAGGACACAACCTACTCCACCTCCTCCGCATCCTAGCGGGTCATACATCCCGATGTACCATCGAGATTATACAACCACATATGCCCAATATATAAGTCAAAATCCATCATAGAATAGTGTAGCGACTAAACGAGTCGACCTTCCATCGCCTCGTAACCCAATACAGTCCAATTCTTCGACTTAAGGCTCAGAAACCTCTGAGGTCTACTCCATAATTAGGAGATAGAGACACACCATCTTTTAGGAGTATCTCAACATAATCACAAAGTGATTTCTTATCTCCCGGAGGTCATCCTTGGTGTCTTCCACCCAGAGGTGGTCTAGTCTCGTAAGTGATTCACATCATGCAAAACATAAGTCTGATGGTATCTTCTTGGTTCTCCAAACCAAGTACAAGCGGTGACTCGTAAGTGTCAAGCAACTTAGCTCCACACTCCTCCAGATCGGCATAAGGCCACCTATTAATCTATACCTTCTAGGCCATCCACCAAGTATAGGTGATTCATGGTCAAAATTCTCATGGAATAAGATGTATCAATTCTTTACAAATGATGATAGTATGTAGGTAATGCTACCCTTCTACATCAATATAGGTCGTGTATCCTAAACGTGCCTTCCAAGTCACCTAACCAGGCACACTCAACCCAAAGGTCTGAAACTCCCTAAACTAGAGTAAATCAATCCTATATTGATCGAGCCAACTATGGTAGGCAACTCTAGTCCTCGCCTAGCTAATAATAGCTAGTACAGGAGCTATGAATAGTAAGGTCCAGGAAAACCAAAATCCTTAACCTCCATTAAATTGTTGACAGATTTGACCTTGGCTTTCCGACTCAACAATCGGTGCTACTAGAGAATTAACATTCCCCACTCCAAGGTCTCATCCATAATGTGTCGACTAGTCGCTCCCATAAATAATCACGAATAAGATAGATTGACTACATGTCAATCTAACTAAATCAAGTCTATAAATATATATCCGCCTAGTATGAATATACAATCCCACTATGCTGGGAAGGTCTAACCAATCCTAAATCTAATAATGAATAATAAAAGTAGGATAGTTCTAGAAATATATACCTCTTGCCGCCTGGAGATGTCTCGTCGTTGCTAAGTTCCAGAGTACAAGTCACATTGAGAAAATGACTCTAAAGATCCGAAATGTACTGGGGTAGATCTCATCAAACCCGAGCTCTGATACCTACCAAATCGGTATCAGATGAAAACTTTGAAAAATCCGTAAAACAAGTAGACATCGCAAATCTACGCTCTGATACCAGAATAAATTATCACGCCCCGAGACCAGAAGATCGCTGATCCAATATAAAATCTGATAGCATCTCCCATGTATGACGGACAATTTAGAACATACATATAACACACACAATATAATAATGACATCCGACCTCAAAACAAGAGATATGATAGATGACAATAGTGCATCTCAGCAATAAAACCGTAAAACTCACCTGAGTTGCCCTCTAGGCAGATGCGCAGCAAAATAACACCCATAAAGTCCAACAGAGGACTCAAAAAATATAATACTGCAGCAACTGCAACATGAATACATGTCCACGACAATGACAATACAAAACAATAGGTATACTGTAAAGGTAACAAAAACGCGTGGAAGCACCAAAGCTAGAGTCGTAGGGACTTAGGACTGGCAATTGGGCTCCCCTTAATGACCTATCAACCTGAAAACAAAAATATTATGACGGGTGGTGAGTCCAAGTGAACTCTACAGGTATGGAGAAAGATATGCAAGGCATAATAAATAGCCGAATAAGCTAAACAGAAATAATAGGATACAGTCTCAATAAAAATATCAGAATATGCATAACTGAAAATACTAAATAAATGTACATACTAGAAAATAGCCTATCCTGAATCATAGAAGGCTCATATCATACAAGCAGGTGCAGGGTCATCAAATCAAACATATAATATCTCCTATATGTGCATGTCAAACATATGCAGCAAACAAATGCAACAATCACAATCAAATGCACAATGCATCATATGCACATGATGCAATGACATAGTCACCCCTGACGCTAGTCAAGTCATCGAGATATGTTATATGTGTCAGTTGAGTGGGTAGAGCTGTGACACTGTACACACTCTGTCATCACTGCGCCTGAGTGACAAAGTGGGCAGGATGCTAGTGGAGTTATCGCTCAGCCCCATGTACATATGGGGGAGATATCTCTCTCATCTCCTCTGGTCTATGAAAAGAGGAGGGATCCTTGCCTGCTACCACCCCCGGAACCACTACCCCTAAGTGGTCGAGCGGAGCAATACAGAGCAAACTTCACACATCCAACGGTACCCACTAACCCATGAGTGGTCATGTGTGCAAAGCATGTAGCAGACGTCAGACTCAACCACAAGGGAGTCACTGATCGTCGGCATACAACAATACAGGGAATGGTGCATGACTCTAACTTATGCAACCCCTACCAGGTCACCAATACATACCTCAACTTAACATGTACAGGTCGAACACATGTATCATAACCTAACCATTGTCCATCTAGATGCACATGCAAATAGAGGTGTAATACATAACAATATTTGTTCTTGTCTTGCTATTGATCACTGATTGGGAGTCTATTGAGAGGTTGTCACGTGACAACATATTAGCCGAGAGGCTACCACATGGCAGCATAGTAGTTGAATGGCGAAAAGTGTACCAAGGACCCAAGCACAAGGCTCGCTGGCCCAGAAGGTGCCCACTCAGGCACCACTCAACATCCTCTCATAGCCCACTCAGTAAACTGGGCTTAGGTACCCCCTCAGGGTTCAGCCACAACCCACTTGGAAAACCAGCCACTTAGGGGAGTTGTAAGTATGGCTCAGCGACCCACGTGGTCCGTGGGGGCACTGTTCAATAATGCCTAAACGGGTGTTAGTGTAAGCCCTTAAGTCAATTATAGGATGATTAACTAGGGAACTTTTTATATTATATTTTATTAATAAAGGCAAGGTTTTGGTTATTATATTCACTTCATGTTTGTACCAAATGAATAAGTATAATAATATATTTCATAGTACATTCTAATCTATATCATATCAATTGGTTGAATTGATATTAAGATGATATGAAGAACACTACTTTTAACTATTCCTAGTCAAGTATTAATATTCAAGGACAATATTAATGCGTTGAGACTAGCATGTAGGTCAATTGATAACTTCATCTCATAATTCATGGATAAGGGATATCAAGTTGACATATGAATACATATTAGAGAATATATACTGAATTGACCCACCATAAGAAAGTTTCATGGATCGTTATATGAGTGTGATAAACTTTCTCATAGTGACTATTGGTATGAATCGTCCTTAGACTTGAAGTCACTACAGTTCCCTATATAAGGAGTTGTGTACTTTGGTATCGTTAAATGTCACCCATAACAGTGTGGACAATAAAGTTAATCACTAGGCATGCAACAAATTATGCGAAGGAAAGTGAGTGATGTAGATGAGATTTATCCCTCCCATATGACGGGAATGATATTTGTAGGCCCTTTGATTAAGTAAGACTACTAAAATGTATGACCATGCTCAAAAGAGTCAATATGAGATATTGAGCTCATTTGATTAGTGAGTCTACTTAGGGATCACGAAACACAAAGATTGATAAGAGGACAACATGGTCTATGCCTCATTAATCAATCTATATATCGAGGATAGAAGGATAAAGTTATACATTATAATAGGCACGGAAAGGTTAGATCGGATCTCGATTTGCTCGTCACTTAGATAGCAATGATACATTTCTAGATGTCGCTCATTGATTATATGTCTAAAGTCATTAAGATACATTGTCAATGTTATGAGAATCTATTGGGTCACACACAAAGAACATAATATTTTGGAGATGAGCTGATATTAGTTTGACTAAAATGTGATCCGAAATTAGAGTAATTGAGTTAGACTCTAATGAATCCAATTTGATTATGAGATTGATGTTGGTGCAGAATGCACCTAAGTCAAACCTGTGTTTTGATAATGGCAACATAGGTCAATAGTTAAGTCTTTCTTGTTTTCTAACAAGTTAATCAAGTGTGCAGGAAAAACCCTAGCAAAGGACAGCTAGGCAACTAACGAAGGACTGCCAGTGGCAAAGCCCTAGAGAAGGACTGCTAGGCAACTGGCGAAGGACTGCCAGTAGAAAAGCCCTAGCAAAGGACAGCTAGGCAACTGGCAAAGGACTGCCAGTGGCAAAGCCCTAGCGAAGGACTGCTAGGCAACTGGCGAAGGACTGCCAGTAGAAAAGACCTAGCGAAGGACTGCTAGGCAACTGGCGAAGGACAGCCAGTATCCAAGCCCTAGCGAAGGACTGCTAGGCAACTGGCGAAGGACTGCCAGCATCAAAGCCCTAGCAAAGGAATGCTAGGCACCGGGCGATGGACAGCTCGGCATCCAAGCCCTGACAAAGGACCGTCAGGCAAAAGTCCAACCAAAGGGGCGGTTGGCATCAGGTAAACTCTCCCGAGAGGAGTAGGTGAGGACGCGTTCCCCGTCGAGGGAACAGTAGGAGTCGGTTCGACCTAGGACTCCATTTTGGAGACCAAAGTCAGAACCAAGACAGCTAAGGCTGTATAAATATAATTGTTATTTGGACTAACCTTAGATGCAGGATCGAAGGACTGAGTATCTGCAGCTCAGAGAGCCTCAAAAGAGTGAGGCAGAAGCTGAGCAGGGCACCCCGGATGATCCGGGCGCCCCCAAGGTCAACCCAAGTCTGCAAGAACCTCAACGCGCCTCGACAGCTAGATTCGGGGCGCCCTGGATGCTCCGGGCGCCCCGCCTGTCGCGGGCGCCCCCACTGCCAGCTGCCGAAGCGCATCCTTGCGAAGCCGAGGAGATGAGGCTTTAACCGGTCAATCCAGGCGCCCCGAGCGCTCCGGGCGCCCCGGTCAAAGCGGATCCCGAGGATAAGGGGATCAGACGGCGACCGAGCTACAACCGGATCAAACGCCACGTGGGGGGCGCCCCCGACATCCCGGGCGCCCCCAGGCCCTATATAAAGGGCCCTCGACCCCAGGCTTTCGACAACAATTTTCTCAACGCCTCAAAGCTCTTCTACGCTCGTGCATTGCTCCGGATACTCTCCAACTCGAGCCAACGACGTCCCGCTGCTCCGAAAAAGTTGATCTACTCCGGACGTCGGTAAAGAAGAGCGTTCTTTTTAATTACTGCACTTATATTTGTAATTAAATTCTGTAAACCTTTTTGCGCCTATATAGAATTGCCCAAAGTAAACGGTCAACGACCGTGGGCCTTGGAGTAGGAGTCGACACAGGCTCCGAACCAAGTAAATCGACTGTGTCTTTGTGCTGTGTTCGTTTTGTTTTTATTTCCGCTGCGTACGTGCTCTTTACTCAAATCCGAAAGTTTACCGATATTCACCCCCCCTCTATCGGTTTTCACGATCCAACAAGTGGTATCAGAGCGGGAAGTTCAAACCTGGTGCAACCACCAGTTTGAAATTTTTTTTCGGATTTCTTTTTAATTTTATCATTCTATTTTCTTTATCTTACGAATTTTTCGATAAAAATTTCATTCGGTTTTTTTTGGCAAGGTTGGTGCAACACCCCTTGTCTTTAATTTATCCAGCACTGCTAATCCAAGACCTAGTCTTGGCAAATTTTTTTTAGTTTTCTTTTTCAGTCTAAATGGCCATGCAAGAGGGATTCAGCACCGCAAGACCTCCACTCTTCAGTGGAGAAGACTTTTCCTACTGGAAAAGCCGCATGGAGGTCCACCTGAAAACTCAGGTGGACATGTGGATCATTATCCAGTCCGGTCTGGAGATCCCCCGAAACGCTGATGGACTTCCTCAGAACTACTCCGAATGGGACAATTCCCTAAAACGCAAGATAGAAGCCGACGCGAAAGCTACTCAGACTCTTCAATGCGGATTGACGAAAGAGGAGCTGAACCGCGTGGGCCCCTTCAACAGTGCAAAGGAGCTGTGGACAAAACTGATCGAGCTACACGAAGGGACTTCAGATACTCGCATCAGCAAGAGGGATCTGCTACTAAATAAACTCTACACTATCAAGATGGCTGACAACGAATCAGCAGCCCAACTCCACGCACGGATCCAAGAGGTAATGAACGGTCTTCACACAATAGGTCACAAGGTTGAAAACCGTGACCTAATAAGGTATGCCCTAAACGCTTTCCCTAGAAGTACCTTGTGGGCATCTATGGTAGATGCGTACAAGGTCTCTAGAGATCTTTCTAAAATAAAATTAGACGAACTGTTTTCCGAACTAGAACTGCACGAACAAACTAACACCAATATGGTCGAGAAAAGTATTGCTTTCGTTGCAGGTAAAACAGGAAGGACTACGAAGAAGAAGCCTGAACCCGAAACTGAATCTAACTCTGACTCAGACTCAGAAGAAGATGGAGATCAAACTAAGCTGGTCCGGCTCGCTCGAAACTACTACAAGGAGCTGAAGAACCGAACCAACAAACGGAAAACCGGCCGAAGAAAGGACGAACCAACTGAATCCGCGAACAAGCCCAATGTGACCTGCTATGAATGCAAGAAAAAGGGCCACTACAAGTCAGAATGTCCAAATCTAAAGGAGTCCAACAAAACAAGACGGAAGAAGGCGCTCCAAGCAACATGGGACGAATCGTCCTCAGAAGAAGAAGAAGAGGCACCCCAGTCCAATCTTCTAGCTCTAACCGCCTCAGATAAAGTCGAAACCGAATCAGAAACAGAACAAGAAGACGGCGAGCTGACCTTCACAGAAGACGGAGAAATTAAGGTAACTGGTTTTAATAGATCGCAATTAAGTGATTTAATTTCTTTTCTTTCTCGAGATTTGGCAAAAGCCAAACTCCGAGTCGAGTCCCTCCGACAGGAAGTAAAACTCCTGAAAGAGGGAGCTGACTCTAAACCCTTAACCGAGAAGGTTCAGGAAGGAACTCCTGCTCAAGTTGAAAAACTTGAAAAGGAAAACTCCTCCCTGAAAACTCAGGTTAAGGATCTTAGATCAGCATTAGAACGATTTACATCTGGTTCCAAGGGTCTTGACATGATCCTTGGAAAACAGAAATCAGTTCTAAATCGATCCGGATTGGGCTATAGAACCAAATCTCGGCAAAGATCATACCTTGCTGTACTGAATCAGTCCAGAGGCAAAATTCAGGCATGGGTACCTAAACTATGCCTGAACAAACCGACTGGATCAAATCAGTATTGGATCCCCAAGGACAAGATTCACATCTTGCCTAACCATCACCGTGGCTTTAGTCCAGGGGGAGCCAAACTGAAAACAATATTCATTATTAGATAAATAATTTTAATTCTTGATTGCAATTGCTTGTTTGATTGTTTATTTTAAATTCCTGCAATTTACCATGCTTAGATTTAGAAATGGTTAGTTAAGGACTGAACAAACTTAACTGAAACTTGACAACATAGTATTGGGTGGAGGTGAGATGATAGTACGTTGGGGAAACCAATTCTAATAAGATCAAGTTCACTTGGTCTCTTTAGACTGGCGGAACTAGCCGAAGCTACCGATCCAAAACCCAAACTAGTTAGACCAGAAATTTTTCAAAGAATAATTTTGAAAATGAAACTTCATTAAAAGGCTTTGTCAAGGAAAGGGTGGATGATCCCATAAGGCTACGGCCAAAGAAGGCCTAGTGCCTCGCCAAGACCTGGAAGCCAATTTTTGAATTTCAAATTCAAATTAATTTTTGTCAAATTCGAATCTAACACAAAATTTCAGTTATTTGTAGAATTAAACATTTTTGTTAAAATTAATTGTTTTCAAAATTAATTAAGTTTTTAAAATTTAATTGTTTACAAAATTAATCAAACTTTTCAAACTAACTTTTAACCATCAAAACCTGTCTCACGAAAACCATAAGGTTAACGTGATTGAAAACCCTAGACTGGGTGAGACAGCAGGATTAAGACTAAAATTGAAATTCTTTTATCTATATGATGAGATATTCTTGTATTTGTCAAAATCATGGTCAAACCATGATTAATACAGTCAAACCATGGTCAAAGCAGTCAAACTAGAGCCAAAACAGTCAATTCCAACCATGGTCAAACCAATTAAACCATGGTCAAGATGATGACAAGACAAAAGTTTGTCTTTACCAACCCTATTCCGGGCGCCCGGAATCACGCGGGCGCCCCGCCTTGCTTTTTCGTTCCCCGAGACCAAAAAGCTGATTTTGCTTTTGACCAGGGCGCCCGGAACCACGCGGGCGCCCCCACCAACTCCAACGCAGCAAAAGCTGCAAAGCTCTCTGCTGAGGGCGCCCGGGCTGTCCCGGGCGCCCCCAGCAGTCAAAAGCTGCTGCCTTAGGCAGCAGCTGCTGACCCGGGCGCCCGGAAGCTCCCGGGCGCCCGGAAGCTCCCGGGCGCGCCCATGGGTTTGCCTATAAAAGGCACCCGAAGCTCCTTCATTCTCCACACTAAAAATCAATCTTCTTCCCCACTTCTCACTCCTCAAGAAGACCTTGCAAGTCCTCTTCCTCAATCATGCCTCCCCGAGCCGTCCGGTATGATTATTAATTGTCTTTATTGCATTTAAAGTTATTTCATGCAATATCTTTATTTCTTTAACTTTCTTAACCTAGAAGACGCCGACCAAACCCGGCCAACCCCGGTGCCCAACCTAGTCCCGACCCTAGATTTCCTAATCTAGAGCTATGTAATAGGTTCGCACAAACAATCTACAAGCCTATTAAAACGAGTTATCTCAATAGGCACTTTTTTACCCAATCATGCCCTGTCGCCATGAACATCATCAACTTCTATCAATTGGACAATCTTGTCTTCTGCACGCATTCCATTAACGAATCTTTATGCGCAGAATTTTACAACAATATAATTCGACAAGATAATCTTATGTTTCAAACCACTCTCCAAGGAATTCCTTTAACTATAACTCCGAATTTGTTGAACCGTTACCTAGGACTGCGACCCTCTCAGTCCACATTCTGTTGTTATCCTCCTAGGAACCCCCCATTTGATCCCCCCTACTCAGAGATTACCCTAGATACCATTCACTCCTATTTCTTTAGGGCAGACCTCCCAGCAAATAGACGCTTCCTAGCTGTTGAACATCAGGCCCAGAACTATGCCTTGTATAGAGTTCTGGTCCGTTGCATCCTACCACTCTCCACCAGAGACCTAGGGACTATGCGACCCTTTCATGCTTTCCTACTTTATGCCTTAGTCCACCACCTTGACCTAGACATTGGACTCCATATGTTTCATACCATTCTGCATGCGTCTAGAGTCACGACCCAGGGACGTGTACGCACTCCATATTGCCACATCATCACATCTCTCCTTCATCACCACGGTCGCGACATTACCGTTGGTGAAATTACCGCTATGACCGACTTTGACGAAATAGGATTTAGGAACTTTTCGTTAGCGGGTCTAGAGGTGTCGGCCACCGGGGTTCTTAGTTGGAGACGACAGCAGGCCGGAGCACCAGTCGACACAGACGAGGAGGTCGAAGTCGACATTGGAGACGTAGCTGCAGCAGCCCGGGCACACATTGACGAGCCCGCTCCACCGACACTCTACGAGAGAGTGACCCGTATGGAAACACAGATCCAAAGCCTCCGAGAGGAAATCGAAGCCAATCATGCCGAAGACTTGGAGACAAACCGGGGCTACTACACCGAGTATATGAGCGCCCTTAGAGCTGAGTGGGAGGCCAGAGATGCACAGTATCTAGAGATGATGGCACGATTTGATGCATGGCATCCTGGCCCGTCCGATCATCCCGGTCCTTCGTCTTAGATTTACTTATCATTGTACCTAGTTGACTATCCCTACTCAGTAGGGTTGACTTGAGCTTGACTGTTTGACTGTATTTGAACCATGACTACCTGCCTTATTTTCTGTTGACCAGGTACTTGTTCTCTTTTCAGTTAGGATTGTGCCTTGTAGAATAGATTATTTTTTTGGCTTAATTTAAAATTGTTTTTAAAAGTTGTTTTGAAAAACTGTTTCACTAAATTTTAAAATCAGTTTTCATTTTCGACTTAGTTTTATGTTTTAAAAACTACCCCCTTCAAAAACTAGGGTTTTTCGAAAATGGACTTAGCCTAGGTCCTAACCCTAGAACTGCATGCACCTATAGACTTAGAAGCCAGCATCTCACAAGCACCTTAGGGTACTTTTGATTGATAACCTAGAAAGGGTTGAGATGCTTAGGTCTTTGCCTTAATTCAAGATGCTTTAAGTCAGTGCATCTGCAGCAATTGGGGCACTAAATACAACTTATATAGCAATCAAGTTAAGTGTCAAGTTTAGAAAATCTAACTTGAACAGAAACACTTAACTTGACTAACCTTAGCAAAAACTACTGTTTATAACAGTTAGTAAGTAGCTAATTGGGTTAGACAGGTCCCTACAGAGAAAATTGATTGATTTAGTGTAAATCTAATTATGAATTGGTTCAGTACAGCAAACTCTTATTTATTTCCTTTATCCATGCTATTTTTATTTGTTTTGATATATGGCAAAGGGGGAGAGATAGGAAAGGAGAGAGTAAAATTTTCTAATTTTTCTGTACTCTATCCTTTATTCAAAAAGTTTGCTTTCAAAAAGTTTTACTTATTCAAATTTTTTTTGAAAAATACTTAAGCTTAATTTTGCCCAAAGTACTCTAGTTTCAAAATCTCTTAAAAACTGTTAAAATGATGCTAAGTACTCAAGCTTTCAAAATTTTCCTAAGTACTCTAAAGCTTAAGTTTTTTAGTATTAAAACTGAAACTCTTACTTAAGCTAAATTTTTTTTCAAGTTTTAACCCCACGAATTTTTGAAAAATCTAGGGGGAGATTCCTTCCAGGGGGAGGGAACAAAAGTTAAAACTTTTTCATGTTTTGCTTAAACTTAACTCTTTGAACTAAGGTTGCCATAAATCAAAAAGGGGGAGATTGTTGGTGCAGAATGCACCTAAGTCAAACCTGTGTTTTGATAATGGCAACATAGGTCAAAAGTTAAGTCTTTCTTGTTTTCTAACAAGTTAATCAAGTGTGCAGGAAAAGCCCTTGCAAAGGACAGCTAGGCAACTGGCGAAGGACTGCCAGTGGCAAAGCCCTAGCGAAGGACTGCTAGGCAACTAGCGAAGGACTGCCAGTAGAAAAGCCCTAGCAAAGGACAGCTAGGCAACTGGCGAAGGACTGCCAGTGGCAAAGCCCTAGCGAAGGACTGCTAGGCAACTGGCGAAGGACTGCCAGTAGAAAAGACCTAGCGAAGGACTGCTAGGCAACTGGCGAAGGATAGCCAGTATCCAAGCCCTAGCGAAGGACTGCTAGGCAACTGGTGAAGGACTGCCAGCAACAAAGCCCTAGCAAAGGAATGCTAGGCACCGGGCGATGGACAGCACGACATCCAAGCCCTGACAAAGGACCGTCAGGCAAAAGTCCAACCAAAGGGGTGGTTGGCATCAGGTAAACTCTCCCGAGAGGAGTAGGTGAGGACGCATTCCCCGTCGAGGGAACAGTAGGCGTCGGTTCGACCTAGGACTCCATTTTGGAGACCAAAGTCAGAACCAAGATAGCTAAGGCTGTATAAATATAATTGTTGTTTAGACTAACCCTGGATGCAAGATCGAAGGACTGAGTATCTGCAGCTCAGAGAGCCTCAAAAGAGTGAGGCAGAAGCTGAGCAGGGCGCCCTGGATGATCCGGGCGCCCCCAAGGTCAACCCAAGTCTACAAGAACCTCAACGCGCCTCGACAGCTAGATTCGGGGCGCCCCGGATGTTCCGGGCGCCCCGCCTGTCGCGGGCGCCCCGCGTGTCGCGGGCGCCCCCACTGCCAGCTACCGAAGCGCATCCTTGCGAAGCCGAGGAGATGAGGCTTTGGCCGGTCAATCCGAGCGCCCCGAGCGCTCCGGGCGCCCCGGTCAAAGCGAATCCCGAGGATAAGGGGATCAGACGGCGACCGAGCTACAACCGGATCAAACGCCACGTGGGGGGCGCCCGGGAGCGCCCCCAGGCCCTATATAAAGGGCCCTCGACCCCAGGCTTTCGACAACAATTTTCTCAACGCCTCAAAGCTCTTCTACGCTCGTGCATTGCTCCGGATACTCTCCAACTCGTGCCAACGACGTCCCGCTGCTCCGAAAAAGTTGATCTACTCCGGACGTCGATAAAGAAGAGCGTTCTTTTTAATTACTGCACTTATATTTGTAATTAAATTCTGTAAACCTTTTTGCGCCTATATAGAATTGCCCAAAGTAAACAGTCAACGACCGTGGGCCTTGGAGTAGGAGTCGACACAGGCTCCGAACCAAGTAAATCGACTGTGTCTTTGTGCTGTGTTCGTTTTGTTTTTATTTTCGCTGCGTACGTGCTCTTTACTCAAATCCGAAAGTTTACCGATATTCACCCCCCCCCTCTATCGATTTTCACGATCCAACAGGTTCTTTCAAAACCATATTTTAATGATTGGATCACATCTATAGAGGCTAATAAATTTGTTTACCTTTCCATATCAATTCTTGACACTAATCATAATCTTTCTATTTTTCTTTCCTTATCTTCTACTCTTAACCATACTTTCTATGGATTTATTGTTTGGGGATGTTCTTTGATGTTATTTTGCCCGAGACGGACAAAGGATTAAGTGTGGGGGAGTGATTAGTGTTTTGGAATGTATTTTCATCAAGGAAGCACTTCCTTTAAAAAAAAATCATGTGCCATTTGAGTGGAGCTTGGTATCAAGAATAAGTGGGAATTCAATTTGAATTGGAGGTGAAGTGGATCTTAAAATCTGCAATGGGAAGGAATGGCACGGAAAAAACAAAAAAAAACAGAAAAAAAACTGTGCCATGAAAAAAAAATTGAAATCAATGGAGTTTATAGCACAAATGGTTTGGATTAAAAATTGGGAAGTAGGAATTATGGAAGGTTAAATTGGCAAAACTTTGCTAAAGTTGGATTGAAGTTGTAAGCTTGAATTGTAGTAGAAAATCTGTGCAGAATTGAGGAACCAAAGTGGAAACAAGTGAAGGAAAAAAAATCTGTGCAAAGGAAAAATCAGAAATTTTGTGCCAAAGTGAAAAGAATGCTATGAAATTGTTTTGGCCACTCTTCTAGGAGCTGAATTGTAGCTATATATTTCTGAAATTAGTGTAGGGGTTGCTGGAATTTGAAGAAGAAAAAAAAAGAAAAAGAAAACAGTTTGTATCAACTGGAAATTGAGTGTGCCATGGATGGAACTTGAATTTGTTGAGCTGAAATTCTCAAGTGAAACATGTGAACTTCCCACTGTTATTTTAGGCTAATTGTTCTGAGTAATCAAGGGAGTGCAAGGTCAAGAATGTGAGCTGGAAATGCAGTTGGAAAAGAGAAAAATCAGAAGTTAATTTGCCATAAGTCAGTTTGGTATCAAGAAGAGGCTGAAAATTAGGTTTTGTATCATTTGATTGCAAGTATTAACTGATGCTACTGGATTCGGGAAAGCTGACCACATCATGAATAAAACAAGGAGAAGCTGTAGAAAAATCAGTGAGTTAGTAGTTGGTAAAAAAAAACAGAAAAAAAAATAGTTTGGAAAAAACAAAGAGACAAGTTGGCACACAATTGAAAACTTGGCACCATGAAATCAGTGAAGTTGATCTTATCCAAATTGAAGATCTATTCCACCATTATATTCTGAATTTACTAGAGAGAAAGAAAAGGAAAAAAAATCAGAAAATAAAAGAGGAAACAAGATTGGCACGCAAGAGTGAATTGGCACAAAGGAATTTATGAATTCTTTTCATCAAATTTTGGAAGGGCATTGCAAAGACTCACTCCATTCCACTTTGACTTCATTATATGAACTGAAAGGAGGGCAAAATGCATCAAAAATATCCTTGAGCATCCAAGTCTTCCATTCCATCAAATTTTCTATTTTCATGTCTTTTATTTCATTTCTACCATTTCATATATCTTTCACTTTTGAATAAACTTTTATAGATGATTGATTCTAATCATGAATAATGGTGGAGAGTAGATAATAAGCAAGCCTATGGTAGTGCAAGAAGCATGTGTGTATGAGTGAGCTTCATTTTCATCATGTACTTAGAACTTAGGAAGAGAGCCACTAAAAACTTCCTTTGAAAGGTTAGAGAGTGAAATTCATCTCAATGAATCATGAACGTTGAAATTGCTAAGTTGTTGATTTAAGGACAAGATACTAATCCATAGAGCTTAGATTTTTGAGAATTAACAACCCTAGGTAATTACTTTTCAATTGCTTCTACATATGTTTGAGAAAAAGCTAGGGGATACATATTTAGTACTTTTCGCGAGACGCTCAAGCTTAAGTGTGGGGGAGTTGATAAGTGTCATTTTGTTGATCATTTTATATACTTAAATACGTGTTTGACCCATATTTTACTTGTATAATTGTGGATTTACACTAGGTTCTAGGATTTATACTCTTTTTGGACTTAATTGCAAATTTTGATATATTTGAGTTGTTTTGTCAATAAATTTTTGATCTACTTTTGTAGGCTTGGAGGGATCATGGACCTAGGTCATGTTGGGTCAAATGTTGAGTCAAAAGTGGACTAGATCAAGTGATCAAGCGTCGACTCATTTGGACCGTCCGATGCAAGAACGGTTAGATCTAGACCATCTGAGAACTTCTGATCAATCCGAGCTGGGGTTAAGGCTAATCGAGTGATCAGATTAAGATCTGAAGGTTTCAGCCCAATCGGAGATCATCTAGCCGTTGGATCACGATCGGAGGGATCCAAACCATCCATTCAAAGGTCAGCTTGATCTGAGCCATCCGCTACAAATTTGGAAGATCCGAGCTACCACGAGGATGATCCTGACCTCTGATCAAGATCTGGAAAATTTGAGCCAAATCGGACAAGGATCCACCGTTGGATGAAGTGGGATTAATCTCAGCCGTTCACTGTTCAACTACTTAAACCAACTCCTCTGTTTTCAGATCTATCGCGTCTTCGCATTTCCAGCTCAATTTTCTTCTCGTTTTCTCGCTTGTTCATCATTTTCCTTCAAATTTTCTTCATCAGAGGCATGACCAACTCGATCACCACCTTGGAGCAAGATCTGGATCCGTGGGAGAAAGCTTCAGTGGCGATTTTAGCTCAAGATTGTGCCGGATGCAGAGCTGTTTGAGGGTTTCGGCAGATCTGTGATTTGAGCTCTTGGATCTCAACCGCGTCCATTTCCTTCCATCTAAACCATCTGTAGGGGTCCTAGGATGAGCTAAGATGATTTCCAAATCATCATCGCAACCTTTCACATTGAGATCTAGGAGATCGAATTGGAATTTTCCAGCTGATTGCAATCTGGGAGCAGATCTGAAGTGAAGCCAATTTTCCATTGATTTGCGAGTTGAAGGGGTTCTTGGCTTGCCCTTGCGTGACGAACAAGGTGGTCTTGAGACAAGGAATGATCGAGGCTTAGTTTTTATGGCATATCTTGGTGTTTTAGCTGTAATTTCAATTACTGCATTTATTCCTATTTTTGTTCCGTATCAGCAGATTGTCTGAATTCCTTGTCTGAATTGTTCCAGCTTAAATTAGGTTTTATTTCGCAAAGTAAATAGTTAAGAGTTTGTTTAGTGAACATATCTTTTCTAATTTAGTTTATGTTGTAATTTGATCTCTGCGTATCAAGTTCTGCATTTCTTTTTCTTGTGCTCTGCATTGCGTATCATTTCTGTTTCTGAACTTTTAGTTTCACTTCTGAATTCTGCAGTTATATCGCATTCAGTTTGTGTCCAGCTTAATTCCTAGAATGAGAGCTAGTTGTGAGTGAGTAATTGCATTTAGATCTGTTTCCATTGCATTTGAATCGATTTCTGAAGTAGATTCATTTCTGTAGTTTGTGTGTATGCTGTGTATCAGTTCCAAATTCTGCATCTTTTCAGTTTAAGCTCCTGCATTTCGTGTCAAGTAAACCTTAGCTCTTTTTGAAGCTTTGCTGCACCTAGATTAGTGATTTAAATTCATATTGTAATTGTAAGTTTCAGCATGTGATCTCTTGTTACAATTTCTGTATTCAACTTAGTAATTTCTTTTTTTTTTATTTCTGCTGTCCAACTCCACTTCTGCAATCCCCAATTGTCAATTCTGAATTTGTATCAGTGAAGCTTGCATTGAAACTTAATTGCATTTGAAATCAGATAACTTGTATGATTTGCGCATCAAATTCATGTTGTATTTCGTTCTTGCTTTTAGTACTAATTCTTGAACATTTATTTCCTGCACTAGCTTGTCTTCCATTTAATACTTATTCAATTTTGAATATTTCCATTCCTGTGTTTTCCTCATTGAAAGCATATCTTTTTAAGCTTCATTGATTAGTTAAATAGTCTGTAGTTAGTTCAATGGTTTGCACTTTAGATTTCTTTAATTGCTATTCCCTTGTTTAGTTCACTTGGTTAATTTTTCCTTCATTTTCATTGCATTTTTCTGGTCTATTTGAAACCAATACCCCAAGATTTAATTTGAAACCCAAAAACATTGACGACACATAAACTCGAGCACGAATCGAACAACTTGAACTAGCCCTTGGAAAAATACGACCTGTGGCCCCTTTACTACGCTTTTCTTCTTTGATTGCAAAAAGAGTTTCCAGCATTTATAAATATTCTAAATTCTGATGGTCCCACAATTTGTGACAACTTAACCTAGTATTTCGGGACCATGAGCGGGCGGCGGGCGGCGGGCGGCGGGAGATCCTCATTGTCATGCTCGGCGCCGCGTGTGTGGAAGAAGGGAGGAGGAGTTATCGTCTTCCTTGTGTGCTTGGTGCCACGAGTTATGAAGAAGAAGGGGCGGTCGGTTAGGGTTGTTGTGAGGGAGAAGAGCTCTTCTGTTCTTCTCCTTCACCTTCTTCTTCCTTGGAGTGGCCAGCGGCAACCCTAGGGTTAGGGTTTGGTTGGCGCAAGGTGAAGGTATTGGTTGGTGGCCTTGGTGACTTCGGTTCTTGGTAGATCATCGCCCACACGACGTCCAAGAAGGGAGGGTCATACAGTAGATGATCTCACGGTAAAAGGGAAGGTATAACTTCTCCTTTGGTTCCTTTGATTTCTATTATCTCATGTGATTAATTAATTATCATTGCATGTTAATTATTTTTTAATTAATTATGATAATTAATTATTTTAGACCCCAATGATAAACACAAAAATCAACGATCCGCTCATCGTCTATTCCGAGGCTAATTGGTTAGATGAGATTGATCGCTAGATCAACTTGGTTGTTCAAGCGATCGCTCGAATTGGTTAGCACGATATGAGATGGTCGCTTTGGAAATAGGTCTCTATTCGGATTAAAAAAAAATTAATCCATGGACATGGAGAAGTTTCCCATGCGGGACCTGGAATCCTCGACCATCAATGTGGGCGACGATCTTCCAAGAATCAAAGCCACCAAAAGCCCTTTCCTCTTCCTCCTTTTTTTCTTGTGTGACCTAGCCCTCAAGGTGAAGGTGTGCCAGCCCCTAGGAGGAGAACCGCCGACCCCGCTTGCTTCCTTGCGGCACACGCCCTAGGAAAGAAGAGAAGACTCCTCCTTTTCTTGTTGGTGCTGCACACCCAAGAAGGAGAAGAGAAGAAGAGAAGAGAAGAAGAAAGAATCACCTTCCCCTCTCCCTAAACCCTAGCCTCCTTGCTCCTTGTTGTCGGCGCCGCACACCACCAAGAGAGAGAGAGAGAGAGAGAGAGGGAGAGAGAGGGAGAATAGAGAGGCTTAGGTTTTTTGGTTTCATGGCTTATGAGGGTATTTATAGGCTACAATAGGGACCATGAGGAGGAGTTGATTTTGGTCTCCTAACGGATCTTTAACTCGACCCGTTAATAATAACCCGCTCCACTAATGGGTTATTATTGAACTACCGCACCAACCCCATAATTGTAGGTGCAACATGCATCGGTGATGTCCTCCTCTAAGTGTTTCAATGTTTAACAATATGCTTAAGTTAGTGATACACTAAACAAGGGAAGGGTGAGTCATGAAATCAATACCAAAGTGAAGAAATGTCCTAGTTAACCTAGGAAATAAGTCCTGGTTCGAAGAATTGGGCACTAAGTCCTGATCATGGGTTGGGCACCAAGTCCTAGGCATGGGCTAGGCACCGAAGACCTGACCGAGGGTTGGGCACAAAGTTCTGATTCGAGAAATTAGGGAATAAGTCCAGGCCGACGACTGGGCACCGAAGTCTTGACATAGGGTTGGGCAATAAGTCCTGGTCGTGGACTGGGCACGAAGTCCTGATTTGAGGAATTGGGCAATAAGTCTGTTAGTATTGTGAGAGAAGTGTCCTAAGGCAATCGCCTTACGAATGTAATCATTTATTTTAATAAATGAATATTCACTATTTGAGTAGACATGTTTGTGTATTTGATTGAGATCTTAAACTCATTTACTGAATGTCCGCAATACAATTCACAGCATGAGAGAATTTATGATGAATTCACAACTAGTGATTATCTCTACATGTGCAATTGTGAAGTATTGAAATTGTCCCTAGTCGATGAATTGATAAATACGGACACTATCAATTCTGTTGAGACTAGCATGGGTTATTCTCTAATCATCTGATTCTCACTGGCTGGTGACATTGGGATGTCCAGAGATAAGCATGAATGCTAGTTAAGGGAACTAGTTCATTGGAGTGACTGGCTGTAAAACTTCATATGGTAATCTACATATAGATATGTCAATGAAGTTCTTACTGCAGCTTAAGTGCGATGTTCCTTTGACTTGCGGTGTTCAAGTCATCTTGGTCATGGAGACTTATACTTTGACATCTTAAGCAAGCATCTCTAAGGAGGTGTGGACCCAGGATGGTTGGGTATAAGACAAAGTGCCCGAAGATGTTTGAACAGCCTACAAATGATTCACCACTCCTTGCGAGGAGATGTATACCCAAGGCCTATTGTCGGATTGTTACTCGAAGCCTCTGGCCAGAGCATCACATGTTCAGAGTATGAATCTCTCAGAAACATGAGAGTAATTAGAATCCGTTGGACGAGAAAGACACTACTTGGGCTAGGTGTGACGTAGTCAGCCTAGTGGGGACTGACACACATAGACCGTGTCCTGAACCAAGTGGGTATAAGATGGTGAAGGGAATGGGGCATGATTCATTATACCTGCTGAAGGGTTTCAGAATTATTTCTAAGGTCAACCGTTGATCTTTCGATTAATTGGGGATCATGATGTACTACTAGGTGCCACTCATGATCATTCTATAATTGGTTAATTATAGACGGCCAACATAAATCGAAAGCCTATTTAGTCACACGCACTACGAGTAATCCGAGGGATTTAAAACGAGTTGAAAATTAGATTTTCCGATCAAGAGAGATAAGTCGAATCTAAATTTTTCAGAGACGCATCGGAAGCATAAAATGGCTAATTCTTTCGAAGACTTATTGGACGAATTAAATGAGTTTAATTCGTATGGTATAGGCTTGGGTTTGGATGGCCAAAGAGGGTCCCCACCCTCTTTGTTTGGCCGGCCACATTAAAAGGGGAGAACCAAATTGTTTGGTTCAAATTATAAAATAAACCAAGCGTGGTTTGTTTTATAAAATTATGGATAATATATATAAATTTTTATAAACCAAAGTTTGGTTTATTATTTTCATGAAAATTAAAATAAACTTTGAATAGTTTATTTTATTTTATAAAATCAATTATGAATTGATTTTTCCATGATAAGAAAAATTTATATAATAAATTTCTTGTGAAAATTTATTCCATAATAAAAAGGGAGACATGGTTGTTTTTATTATAAATTAAATTATGATAAAAACTTGGCATGATGGAATAATTCATAGAAAAATTTATATGATAAATTTCTTATGAAAATTTATTCCATAAAAAGGAGACTTGGCGATTGAGAGGCTGCTATATAAAGGAACCAAGGCAAGGCTTGGAAATTAATCTAAGAGATCTAGAAATAAGCCCTCTCTCTCTCCTTCTCTCCCTCTCCCTCCTCTAGTGCCGCCGGCCCTAAAAGGAGGACCCCTTTGTTGCCGTGAGCTTCATCCACCAAGCAGCTGCCGAAGAAGAAGAAGAAGCGGGCGCAACTCCTTCCTTCCTCCCGGAATCTTGATTCCGTTCTTCGTTTAGTGGTTAGTCTTCCCATCTCTCTCTTAGTATTCTTGTCATGCCTTTGGAGAATCTAGTAGTTCTTGTCGGCACAAAACTCGTGGCTTTGCGAAGTCATCCCAAAGAAAACTCGGCGTGGATGCGAATAGAGGCGGAGCTTCTAAGGGACGCTTACGGTTGGATCTCGTCCCTTCCTTCGAGTTACGCGAGGTAATAAGTAAATTATTTTACTTTCTGCAAAATTTTAAATGTATGATCATGTCTACACAATATAAGGTTGCATGCTTAGATGTGTGGTTAAATAATTTGGGAAATTATTTTTGCTAAATCTTCCGCTGCACGTAATTAATTTTAAAATTACGAACCCGCATCCATGTCAACATGCACCCGGTCCCAACAGTGGTATCAGAGCCGGTTAGTGTTCGACATAATCATATAATTATTTTGCGGAAAACTTTGTCATGATCTCAATTTTGGAAAATTTTCCAATTATGGAAACTTTCCAATTATGATAAATTTTAGATTTAGGAATTTCAAAGTTTGGAAATCCTCATGAAATTTCGCAAACTTTTGAAATATCCTAGTCTCTGAAATTTTATGATAATTGTGAAAACTTCCCATTTTTGAAAACTTTCCAATTTTGGAAATTTCCTATTTTGGAAATTTTCCAATTTTGGAAATATGTAAGTTTTCTTTGTACCAGAAACTTACAATTATTCTGAAAACCTATTATGGAAAGCTCGCAATTTGGGCACTTTCTTTCAAGAAAGTCTAGACAAATTTATGGATCATTAATTGACAATTAAATTCGAATTGGTTTTAAATTATTAACAAAATTCTTTACTTTGGGGAGTGCCTCAGGGAGCCACCCAAATTAAAGTTAGTTGTTGTAATTTAATTTCCTATTTTGAATAAGAATTGTCAAGTTTAATTTGGCTACGCCTCGGGGAGCGGGCCAAATTAGATTTACGACAAATTTCTTTTCTTTGGGTATCTGAGCCTCGGGGAGCCACCCAAAGAAAATAATTTGTTGTAATTAATTAGTCCATAAATAAAATATGTGATCAAATCTTGAAAATTTTTGAGGTGATTCTCAAACGATAATTTCCTTATTTGATTTCTTACATATTATTGTCTCCAAAATTAATTAGGAAAATTATTTCCTATAGAGTTTATTTCCTTAAATAAGATTTTCATGAAAATAATATGTGGTTGAATTAAGGGAATCTGTCTCTTAATTTAATAAGATTTGATTTCGAGAAATCAAAGTCTTAAACATATTATTTCCGAAATTGATTATAACAGTTTAGGAAATTGTTTCCCAAAACAATTCCTTGAATAAAGTATGAAATTGGAATAAGGAAATCCGATTCCTAATTCAATTAATGAGACTTGATAAATTAAGTCACATACATACTTTATTAAGGAAATCGTTAGTACATGACATAATTATATGTCATGAATATGCTTAGAAAGAAGAGGATGAGACTCAAAACCCCTTACAAAATATTAAGGCCAACACCTTCCATTAATATGGTTAGAACCGGAGTTTTGTTTCTCGTTTGGGTTGATGGACACATCCATGCCCGGCTTGAACCTCAACATGTTCAAACCATGGAATTAGTTT
This sequence comes from Boesenbergia rotunda, assembly GCA_024364735.1. NCBI lineage: Eukaryota > Viridiplantae > Streptophyta > Magnoliopsida > Zingiberales > Zingiberaceae > Boesenbergia > Boesenbergia rotunda. Next base: position 169,424 of record JAGFNQ010000075.1, on the reverse strand, counting down.
ATGATTAATATAGTTGGAGTCAGAGGTCAATCCTTAGTTTTGGTTGTTGGACACATCCAAGCCTGACTAAACGGTTGAATGAGCTCCAACCATATTAAAACTATTTCTTGATTAATTGGTCAGCCTTAAGCTTGGAGCATCGATTTGTTGTGCCACAGCCAAGGTTGATGTAAAGAGAGGTGCAGTTGGGTGCTATGTATATTGTTGCATACTTGTTAATGAGTTAACAACCCAATGATTTAT